>JBCFYV010004025.1:0-23189 GCA_039000515.1 Timema cristinae | reverse complement strand
GGTCATTGGTGTGAGGTGGGCTTTAAGTAGATTCTGATATTTGACCCACAAAATAAAAGTTTCGAAAAATGGAAAAATAAAATTTTCCCCAACTTCCCCCGTTTGTTTATTCAATCAAATGATTGCCCCATGAGATGTATGGAGGGCGGACGTTTTTTGTTTGAGACTGTATCCCCCCCGTGTGAGACCCATTTTCCCGTGAAGGAAAAATTGCAATTAGCCTTTCTTGATAGCAGATTTTTTCCTTTATTTAGGGATCCAAACTCAACGTAATCCGATTCCTTTCGTAAGGCGATGTCCTTACGTTTTTGGGAAAAAATAACTTCGTTTGTTTTTCTTTGTTTAAGTTTTTTACTTTCCCGTGGTTTCAAGCGTGATCCGACTTGGGGCCACATGAAAATTAATGTCGGAAAATCGTATTTTCTTTTAAAATGTTTATATAGTTTGAAAAAAATTTTTCAAAATAATTAATCAGTAATATAACATAAAATACTTTTTTTATACTATCTTTAAAAAGATTCCCAGATAATTTTTATCAAAACTTAGCCTACGTCACTTTTCGAAATTTTTAATTCATTCGAATCAAAAAACCCAAAAGTCGGGACAGACATAATTTTTTTTTGGGTTAAAGGGTAAAGAAAAAAATTTGATAAAAAAATACTGTAGCAAGTAATTAACAAAGCTTTTCAAAATTTGATTTTATTAAATTTAAAAAAAATTTCTACAATAGGGGAAAAAATCATTTTCTTTGCTTTTTTGGAAGGGGCGGTTTTCTTTTAAGTTAAACCTAGTCTGTTGTTATTTACAATTTTTTTTTTTTCTGACTTACGTTTTGGGCTCGTCCCCTAATAAAAATTTTTTTGGGGGTCATGGACTTGTAGTAAAAACTTGGGTTGTTTTTTTTTTTTAACCTTTCATTTAGTTTTTTTGGCCAAATTTTAAAAAAAAAAAAATGTTTTTGTTTTGGGGGGGGGTTTAAGTTTCATTCAAATAACGGCCGTTTTTTTGGGATAAAACCCCCTTTAGGACCCCTTTGGGGGGTTTTTCTTTTGGAAAATTCCCCCGAAATAGATAGGATTTTTTTGGGGGGGATGGTTTTTAGCCCCGTAAAGTTTTAAGGGAAAGGAAATGGGTTTGGATTGGATGGATGCTGGTGGGGGAAGGGGGGCGTATTTTGAAGTGGAATGAACTATCGAGCTAAAAATTGGGGTAAAAGTAGCGGGGTGGGCGGTTTTTTTTGGGTGCCCAATATTTAAAATTAAAAAAAACCCATATTCAATTTAATTTTTGTTTTTTTAAAATTTTTAATCAAATTTCCCATTGATTTAAGTGAGGTGTTAATACTTTAATTTGTAAACATATTTGTTTACCACTAAATTTAAAATTTTTCCCCTTTTTTTTGTTTCTTGGTGTTGTTTATAAAAAACGTAAAAAAATACTTTTAGAAATCTAAAAAAAGTAGTGGGGAAAGGGTTTATTTTAAAAATTTTAAAAAATTTACCCAATAAAGACACCCAATTTATGCCCAACGCTTTTAAAAAGCATTTTTTGCTTTTTTCATAAAATTTTTAAAAAATGGTCTCGATAATGTAGTGAAAGGGACCTGGGGTTTAATTTAACTAATAATATAGTTTTTAAAAAATTACTTCACCTCCCCCCCTCACCCTAAACTAAAAGGGTTGTTCCCTTGGTGAATTAATAGTGTTTGGGCCCAAAAAATTTTTAAAAAATTACAGGCCTTTTAGAATCTCCCAATTCCCCCCTGTTTGTAGATAAAGTGGTTTTATGTAAAACCCCGGGGAATTTGTTGTAGACAATCCGAAAAATTTCAAATACTTGAGAACCAACAGTTATAAAATGAATTTTTGGGGAGCATAACTTTATATCTACGTTTTATTTTCTAGTAAAGCTCATTATTCAAAAAGGGAAAACACTTTTGCCCCCGGGAAGTTTTTTTTTTTTCAGTAATGAATCAAAATTCATAATTTATTTTTTTTAATAGTGTAAGGAAAAATTAAAATTTTTTTAATTAAAAAATTTAAATTAAGGTTAAAAAAATGTAAAATTTTCAGTAACTGAATCAAAATTTTAATAATTTTTTTTTGATTAATAGTGTAAGGAAAAAATTAAAACTTTTATTAATAAATAAAAAAGGGCCCTTAAAAAAAATTGTCAAATTTCACTAAATTAATCTAAATTCATAATTTTTTTTAATTAACAGTGTAAAGAAAAATTTTGGAAATTTAAATTATTAAAAAATAAAATTAAGGGCCCTTAAAAAAATGTCAAATTTTCATAAATAAATTAAATTTAAAATTTTTTTTGTTAATGTGTAAAGTAAATTGAACTTTTTTTTAAAATTTAAATCAAAAAAAGGTTTTAATAAAATGTAAAATTTTAAAGTGATTTTCCCAATCAATGTTGTGGTCGGAATTTGGGTTACCTCATTGTTCAAAATCTGACTAAAGGACACATGGACAAGTTTTAAAGGTTGTTTTTTTTTTGGTTTGCCATGCGGGTTTAGTTTTTTTTTTTTAAATCTTGGGGCGGGTGAACTGGGGTGTCCCCCCCCCCCCCCCCCTAAATATTTTCCTTTCCCCAATGCAAATAGGGGGAAAAATTTAAATTCAAAATAAAACCCTTTTTCCCTTTTCCCCATTATGTAGTACCCAAAAATTGAGCCTAAGACTTTGAGAATACACAAAAAAAAATAAAGTAAAAATTTAAAAATTTAAATTAGGTATTTTCTGATTTTCCCTTTTTTTTGCTAACGTTAATTGGGGTGGATAAAAGGGGGGGCGCGGAAAAGAAATTTTTTTTTGTAGTTTTTATGGAAAAAATATTTTTTTTACCCAAAATACAATTTTGCTCCGCACAAAATATTTTTAAAATTTTCTTTACACGGTGACTAAAAATTTCTTAAATATTGTAAAGGGTACCCTGGAATTTAATGACAATTTTTCTCTTCATTTAAAAAGTGTTTTTTATAATCCCCAAAATGCTCATGAGATATTCGGAAGGGTTTATATCCCCATGTGAAAAAAATTAAACTTTATCTGTACTGAAGAAAAATTTGATTTTTTTTGGGCCCAAAAAAATTTTTTTCCCAATTAAAAAAAAGGAAAACCCAATTTTTCCCCTTTTTTTGGCCCCTTTTCTACCCCACCTTTTAAAGCTTTCCCTTTTTTAAATTTAAAATTTTCCGAGTACCCCTTGGGGGGGGTAGAAAAAATTGGGAAAACGCGAAAAAAAGGGGCCCGTAATTTGGAATTTTTTATAATAAAAAATTTTTTTAGTGAAATTAAATAACTCTTGAAAAGTAGATACATTAATTTTAAAATTTTCCACTTAGTAATCTTAACAATTCTTAAAAAATTTCTGGGGGCAAAAGCAAAATTTATAGGGGGACTTTTTACTCTCATTTAACAATTTTATTTTAAAAATGTGGGGGAAAAAAATTTCCCAAAAACGGGATCGGGGTGTCTACCGTTATGAAATGTTTTATTATAAAAGTATAAAATAGTTTTTGATCATAAAGTTCATTGTGCAAATAAAAATAGTATATATTTTTTAATTTTGCTCAAAATTGTTTAAAACCCTTCAGTATGACATTTTTCGAAATTAAAATTTAAAATACATAAAATAAAGTGAGTAAAAAAGGATGTAAAAAGGAAAAGTTGAAGTATCAAGGATTGTGTGGGATTTTTTTATTTTATTTTTCTCTCTCTTTCATAAACATTTATTTCTGGGCCCCGGAAAAGATTTTTTTTTCCCAAAAACCCTTCCTACACCTTGACAAGACATCTTTAAATGTGGGGAATGCGGTCCCCACGTGGTTCGGTTTCCCACGAAAAATGTAGGTCTCCATTTTCTCACAATCCCTACATTACCATTAGCGTAAGTGCGTTAAACCCGAAGGGTAGTAAGACGCGGTGTAATAATAATAATTTTTTACAGGGGAAGTACTCGGCGTTCCCCGGGAAAAATTTAATTAAACCCAACCCTTTTAAAATTTCCGGCTAGGGTACCAGTTTTTAAAAGGGTTTTTTTTTTTTTAAATCAGTTTCTACTTTTGGGTTATAGTTTAAAATTATATCTAGTTTCCCTTAAGGGCGGGGGTGAGGAATGTCGTATTTTGAATAAATTCCCCAGTTTGCAGGGAGGGGAAAAGGGAAACCATTTAATAAAACAACACTCTAGTAGCCGACTGGCCATGAAGTGATCAAGGGTTTATAATTTTAAGTTTTTAAAACCTCAGGTGTGGTGGGTATTGAGAAATGCTCAGAAAAAACTTTTTTTTTGTTGGAATTTTTTGTTCCGACCCGGTTTTAATTGTTAAAAAAAAAATAAAAAATTTAAAATTTTGATTTCGGGGCCAAGGGCTACAATTTTTAAAAATTTTTAAGATTTATTGTGGTAGATATCGCAAAATTTTTGAAAGAAAAATTTTTAAATTTAAAAATAGAAATTAAAAAGTAAAAAATTGATTTTAAAAAATTTTTTAGGTGTAGAAAAAAACAAATGTGTTAGTAAGCAGTCGGTGCCGGCGGTTTGGGGGGAAAGGGTGCCTTGTGGGGGGGGGGGCTCAATCCTCGGTCCCGGAAGATTTATTGTTCCAACCCCCTTCCCTTAAAACCTTGCGAGTGTATTTCAAAATTGTGAATGTGGGGGAACCCGGCCCCACGGGGTTCGGCACTTTAAACGTGGCCTTCTTTTCTTCCCACAATCACCTTCCCCTTTAACTTTGCATAAGTGGTAAAAAACCGAAGGGTAAAGGCGGTTTAAAATAATGAATAATAAAAAAAAAAATTAGGAAGAAATTTTTTTATTTTTTTTGTAAAATTTTTTTTTTTTTAAAAACGAAAAATCCAAGATTTATGTGTTCCCCCCTTAACCCTTTTTTTTTAAAAAAAGTTTTAAAATTTTTTTATTTAAAAGGTGCAAAAAAAAAAACAAACGAAAATTTGTTCCCGATTAAAAAAAAAAAAAAAAATTTGTTAAAAAATAAATATCTTTTTTCAAACCCCACGTACCCCCCATTGGTGCGTATTAAAATTATGAGAAATTAATTGTTTGCGTGTAAACATAACGTTGCGTCGCGTTGTGCAATTCAAAAAAAAAGTTTGTTTTAATGCAGGTCTTTTAAATCAAAAACCACAAAAAAAATTTGGTTTTTTTTAGTTGCAGAAAAGTTGAAAAAAAAATTTTTGCAAGGTTAAAAAAATTAAATATACAGGCGGAAATTGGTTTTTTGATTAAAAATTTTTTGAAGAATAAGAAAAATTAAACTTTTAAATTAATTATTAGGTATAAATTTAATTAAAAAAAAAATAATATTTTTATGTCCCCAAAAAGTAAAGGTGTAACACAACTTTTTTTGGGAAGGATTTGAGAAACGTGGATTAAGTTTTTAAAAAGTGAAAAAACCATAAATTGGGGCCAATGTGTTACAAAAGGTCAAAATACATTAATTAAAAAAAAAAAAAATTTTTTTTAATCCATTTCCCCTATCATTCGGATATAAATTTTTTAATTTTTTTTTTTCCCCCCCTACCCCTTGGGGTTTTTTTGGTTGTTTCTTTTTGTTTGGGAAAGAGTGGTAATTTTTGAAAAAGCCGCATTTGGTGAGTAAGGGGAAATACCTATAGTAAACCCCCCTCAAAAAAAAAAGTTCGACCCGATACCCCTTTTCGGAGATGTCTTTGGAGAGGACCCCTTAACAAGGATCCCAATATTTTTGAAGAAAGAGCCCCTTTATAAAAAAAAAAAAATACTGTTTTAACCCTTATAAATTTTTTTACAATTTAGAATTTAAGTTTACCCTTTTTGGTGGTTTGGGGTAAAGTGTCCCCTGGGTGGGTGTTTGTGGGTTAAACCCCCGGGGGGAAAAGGTTTTTTTGGCATTGTAATTGCACAATTTTTGGGGGAAAAGTAACGTCGGTCCATGTGTTGTGGGTGTAAAAAAATTTGGAATGTATATGAAAACCACCCGGGAAAATTGGTAGGTTGTTTTGTTGCCCCTAAATTTCGTTTGTGTTAGAAGTTAGAAAGTGATTAAAAAAAATCCCCCAAAAATCAATAAATAATAACTAATAAAATATTTAAAAATTTACTAAAAAAAAACGGAAAAACCTGTTTGGTAACTTTTGGAAAATTTACTTCATTTAGTTTAAAAAAAATTTGGGAAAAAAAATCATGTTTTTAAGGGAAAAAAAATAAAAAAATATTTAAAGGGCTTCTGGCTTTAAACAACTTTTGGGGGCCCCGTTTCGAAAACTTTTTCCCTTGCAATGGGCCACAATGGGTTTTTGGTTTCTGTTTTAAAAGTCCAAAAAAACCCCCATTAGATTTGAAAAAAGGGGGTTTAAATGCTTTTTGAAAAAATTTAAATGTTCAGTTTTTTTTAACAAAAATTAATTTGAATAATTTAAAAAAAAAGACACTTAATTGACAAAGTTTAATTAAAAAAATTTAAAAGGGATTTATTTTTTAAATAAGGCATATTAGGAAAAATATCTTCAGTAGACCGATTATTTAAACCCCATCGTTTTTTAAAAAAATTAAACCCATTTTGTTTTTATTTAAAGTTATTTATTTTATGTAACACCCCCCAAATTTTTTTTGTATTTTTGTTTTTTATTATGTTTTAAAAAAAATCAAAAAATTTTAAAAATGATGTTTGCGCTAAAAGGCGTAAGGCGTTGCCCTTTTTTTGGCGGGAAAAATGCGGGTGAAAAAAAAACGTTTTTCTTTTTTTTTTTTGTTTTGAATTTTTCTTTTGGAAAACGGTTTTTCAAGAATGAGCATTTGATTAAGTTTACCTTTTATAACCCCCTCTTATATAATTTTAACAAAAATCAAAAACGTAAAAATTTTTTTTGAAAAAAAAAATGTGGTTAAAAAAAAAAATAAGAAATTAAAAATTAATAAAATCGAAATTATTTCGGGGGGGGTGTTAAAAATATTAAATAAAATTTTAATCGTTCTTATAAAATTATATTTCCCAAAAAGTATGTTTTTCCGAAGCCGTGGTTTACGGTGCCGGACCCTTCGTTGTTGTTGGCGGGAAAAGGTTTTTTGGTGGGTTGTGAACCCACCCACCCCCTTCCCCTCCCCCCCCCCCCCCACAAAACAGGTTTAGACCGATCAAGGGGGCGAGGCCTTAGGTCGGCCCATAAAATTGGTTTTTTTTGTATGAATTTCCCACACCGAACGTTTGGGCCCTTCAGAAAAAGTGCCCCAAAAAAGTTACTTTCAATTTGGGATGGTTCCCCCGGGTAACCCAGGTCGGCAAGAGCCCCTGTTTGTGTGCATGCGCGGGCAGCGGTGAAAATTTTTTGGGTTTCTCTCCCAAAATTTATATAATTCGTCCGGGAATAAGCATTTGGTTCATTTCCCCTTGTGCGACGGGGGAAGAAGTTTGGTTTGTTGGGGTGGGTAATTTTGGTTAAAATTATCCCCCTGGGTTCTCATAAGCCCCACCCCGCCTCATTACAGTACTTTAAAAAATTGGTGCCCAATTTTAAAAAAGCAAAAAATTTTAAAAGAGCGGTTAAATTGTTTTTTTATGTTTTTAAAAAAAAATTTTAATTTTTTAATTTGAAATCACGAGTTGAAGATGTAGAGTTTTTAACAATGATCATAAACGATTTTAAAAAAAAGTAAAAAAACTGGTTCCCACCCTGTTTGATTTTGGGCATTACCCCGAAAAAAAACCCCCCATTTTGAAAAAAAAAATTACCTTAACAAAATTCCCCATCCCCCGGGTTTTAGTTTTTTTTAAGGGGGAAAAAAGCCCCAAAAAAATTTTTTTTTAGAGGAGAATATTCCCGGAAGGCTGATTGTGATTTCCTTTTAAGGGGGTGGGGGTGGCAACCCCCCCCAAAACAAAGAGATATCATTCAAAAGTATAGGGGTTTTAAAAAAAAGCCCCGATTAATTTTTTTTTTGTATGGATGGATGGAAAGAACCCCTTTTTAAATTTGTTGCAAAAGTAATGTTAGAAGTAAAAAAACAATTTACCATAATCCCGCCCATTCAAAACCTTTCGACCTGAAAGGGGGGCCCCCCCTTTACTACCCGTTAGGTTAACTCCGTCTAATGAAACCCAAATTGGTAATGAGAGGTAGAATTTAGATTAAGTGTATTTGTTTGCTGGGGGGGTGAATTGGAAAATATTTGAGGGAATAATCAGTGACCCCCCGGATCGAACCGATTTCTCCCATGGCAGTATGTCTATTACGTAGTGACCTTTAACGTTACAGAAAATTGAGGGTGGTTTTTGGTCAGTGATTTCCCCAACTGGGGGGGTGGCGTTAACCCCAAGGGGTCACAAGTTTTGGAAGATTAAACCCCTTTTTGAATTTAGGTTTTTTTCGGATTTTGTGGTTGGAAAAAATAAAAAATTTAAAATAAAAATTATTTTTTTTATTTACCCCATGGATGTTTTGACCAGTTAAGCGCATATTTTGGGGGAATAAATGAACTCTCGTTTGCCCCAAAGGAAATCCCCCCCTTTTTCTTTTTTTGTGAGCTTCTTGCTTTATAAAAAGGCGGGGTTAGCGAAGTGAATCAAACCCGTTGCTGAAAGGTCAAATGAGGCTAGGTGTGTTTATTGAAAAGTTGTGACTTGTCGTACTTAGTTTTAATTTTTTTTTTTGTGTTTAAAAAGTGTCCCTTTTATTCACAAATGTGTTAAATTTTTTAAAAATAAATACCTCAGGAAAAAATTCTTAAAAAGAATATTGTTTTTTTCAGCAGGGGAGAAACTTTAAAAGAAGTAAAAAAAAGAAAAAATATTGAAATTTTTTGGTCGTTTGTGCCCCTGGTTGAAAAAGATGGCAAGTAGACCCCCTTGTGCCCCCCGTGTTTTTTGTTTTGTAATCAAATTATAAAACCCAAAACAAGGGGAAGTGACCCCTAAAATCAAAACACAGCCAGATCAGGAAAACCATGTGTTCTTAAAAAAAAGAATAAAGACCACTTTTTAATGATAAAAAGGGGGATTTCTAGCTTCAAAAAAGTTTGTATATGATAGAAAAATGTAAGAAGCTAATTTTGTTGGGAAATTTAAACCTCGTTTTGCCTGCTGCTGTCAAAATCATAAAAATAAGGTTTTAAAAAGCATCTACAGTCTAGCCCAAAAGATCCCTTGTAAGTTTAAACACAAGGAGAGGGGATATCCGTGGTGAAGACAACGGGAAAGGTGACCGAAGCTTTGAATTGAAAAAAATTTGCAATACAGGTCGACGAACCCACTACTCAGTAAAGGTGACCACCTTTAATTATTTTCGGTCATCATTCCCATGTTGAAAAAGAAGACTATTATTCTTAACCCAAATTTCGGGAAGACCCTGTGCTGAGGGACTTTTAATATTCTAGTGATTTGTTGACGAAAGTAGATGAAGGGGGGAAAAATGTTTTTGGGAGTGCGTGATGGTGCTTTTCCCGTGTTGGAAAAAGGGAAGGCCCCAAACGTCATTGGGGACTCACTGTATGATTCACAAGGATTCAGTGCATAAAAAACAGAACTAGTGTTGTCTTAAAGTTTAAAAACACTAAAATGTAAACTAAAAAAACCCAAAGCCCAATTGAATCACTTTTGTTTGCTGCTTTGTGCAAGGGAAACAGGGGCTTAACAAGTGCATGCTATATTATACTCTCTTCTTCACCCGGGTTGTTAGCGGGAAAGTGCTTGCAAGGGTGTTTTTGAATAAAGGTTTAAGTCTTTACCTCAAAGACGTGTTTTCCGGGTCTAAGTAAGAATAAAAAGAACAGTTTTTTATGAAAATAAGTATTTGCTGATTTATTTGAAAAATACAATATTTTAAAAACCCAATAAAATGGGGGGTTGAATGAAATTTTCCTGCAAGTGACAAGGTGAACGCTTTTTTTGGGAAAAGTGGAAATATGGCGGGCCCTTAAAAGTTAAAAGAGGGGTTTTGATATTTTCCCAAAGACTGAAAAAAACTCTTGAAGAACATGACAATGTGCGGCATACCTTTAAACATTTTTTTATCCCGCCCCACTTCAAATTGTTAAAATTTGGATTAAAAAATTTTTAATGAACCATTGATGAGGGCATCAAAAATGTGGTTGAAAAATCTTTTTTCTTTGGAAGCGAGCAAGAGGTTGCCAAATTAGTAAACAAGAAAATCTGATAGCCCTGCCCTCGGATTCTACAGGGAACACATTTTAAAAAAATGTGGTCCGATTTTTTGGCTTCAGGTAAAAGTGAGTGAAAAAGTGTAGCAGTTCTCTTGCTGTGTTCTACGTTTCTCGTAAAACAGTTTTCTTGGCTGCCATTAAAAAAATTTTAAGAATTAGTTAAGTAGGTTGGGTTCAGTTTGACATTTCTTAATAGTCCCGAAGTTTAAAAAAATTTATGATCTGCAGGCCAAACTTTCCATAATATAGGACTTTAAATTTTCTTTTGACTTGTTTATGTTATCTATACACCTTGTTTTTAAAAAAAAATTGTTTATTAAAAGGTTTATAAAAGTGAAAATTTTTTTTAATGTTATATAATCATTTTACTTCAATTAAAAAATAGGGTCCAAACGCAAGGGGTTTGCAACGTTCAAAAGCAAAATTGGGCCCACTCCGAAAAAGGCTGTAAACCACTTCTTAGGTGGGGACAATGGTAAAGGTCGTTTCCCCCACTTCCACGCGTGTTGCGGGCGTAAGAATTTTCGCTCTTTATGATTAACCCACACGGCATTAACTTAATCGGCAAAACCGCCCCTTTAAATTGTTGAGGAAACAAAAATTTTTAATGGGTCATTTTTTTTCTTGGTTTAAATTTAAAAAATCTCTGTAGGAGTGTAAAATTTACGTTTTAAGGGTACATAAACCTTTAGAGAAATGCTTTGTATGGTTTTCATTTGCCCTTGTAATTTTTTTGGCCCGATGGCATGTAGCCGGTTTTGGTAGATTGCAGCTTTGGTGGCAAAAAACTTTGTACCATAGGAGGTTGTCTACACGTCGACCGTTTGAGTGATGTGATGTTAGGATTATAAGTGTGGAGCCAAATGTAGTTTTAACCTAATTAAGTAAAATTTAAACCATATTCCAGGTGCCATTGGGTTTTCTTAAAAGAAAGATACCCAAGGTCAGCCGGGGATCGAACCTGGCCCCCCTTTTATTCGTGCATGTGCACTGACCACTACATATAGGGTCGGTTACAGTGTTGCTAATTTAGATCTATTTTTATCCTTTTATTAGTAAAAATGAAGGTGTAGTAATGTCATTACCCCCCTCGTGAGTAGTTAGCTAAGTGCTTGTTTCATGTTGAGCTAGCTGCCGGGGACGGGGAGTCGAGGTTCGAATCTCGGTCGGGTGAATGGAGGTGGGGGTAAATTGTCAAATGGTTTTTCACTTTTCCCCCCACGCAAATGGGGTTCGTTCTCTAAAACTACCTTCCCAATTCCAACCCCTTTTAGAAAAATTAGTATTAAGCGTATAACCCGAAAAGGGTTTGTAAGACGCGGTGCAAAAAAAAATTAAAAATTTAATTAATTTTGCGCGGTATCTTCTAAGTATAAGTTGAAATCTTAAAATTAGTGACTCCTGTGCCGAAGATGTATAACTGGCGTTGGATATTAAAAAATTACTCTTTTAGATTACATTTTTTAAACCCTTTTTCTTTACCTTTTTTTGGGATTGTTGCACTTTTACCCTTCTTACCCTTTTAAACCTTTCGCCCCTTTTAAAACATTTTACCTTTTCTTTATAAAAAAATTGACTTAAATTATTTTTCACCATTTAAGCTTTCATTAATTTTTTAGCCTAAAAAGATGGGTTTTGATGCTAGTACCAATAAAGTGTAAGGTAAGTAAAGGCACAAGAAACTTAGCGAGTAATTCTGTACGTTAAGTATCCATAATTTAAAAAAAGTATTATTGCGAAATATTGTACCCTTGTTTTTATGAAATGAATTTTTGTGCTGCCAGATTTTCTTTTCAACCCTTTAGCAACGATGGATTAAAAATTTCTATTTTTGAGTATACCATTTCAAACTTTTTTAATTTTATTTTAAAAAAAAGGGGAGAAAATTGTGGGGAAAAAAGCTTAGGTCAAGTTTATTTTGGGATCCCCCCCAATTTTAGGGCAAATGGTTGGTAACCTTGTTTTAGATTAATTCACCAGACTGCGATCCCGCCTAAAACCCTCCTTTTAAAAGAAAACCAAATTACATTTTGAGTCTAACGCCTTAGTTTTTTTTTCATATTATAAGTAAAGGGGAAGGCATGTTTCGGTTTAGGGGAAAGTGTTTTTTTTTTTTTTCGATTTCTCTGATAAAAAAATTTCGGGTCGTGGTTGTTTCAATTAAAAATATTGCAAAATGCGATGGCCCCGAAAAATTGAAAAGTTCGAATTCCTTTCAGGGCCCCCGTTTTGAGATAAACCCTGTTACGTCTGAGGTTTTATCACCCCTGTGACGGGTCGGCATGCGACCAAAAACCCTAAGGGGGCTGACCCCAATAAATGTCAAAAAGACCCGCCACACGGCAGTTCGGGGGTTTCCTACATTGGGTGTTTGGCGTTGATATTTAAATTTTGTTAAAAGATGGGTCGAAATCCCATAGTTCTGAATCCATTTTTTAAAATTTTTTTTTGGATTCAAGTACAAAATCGAATCCTTGAATCTTTTAAAATGGAAATTTAGTTAAAATTTAAAAATTTTAAATTGAATTTAAAAAAAAAGTTAAGGGTTTTGGTGCCAAAGTAAAATTTTGTTTTATTTTGTATTTTTTTACGACTTTAAAAAAACAAGATAAACTTTTTAAGTAAAAAATTAATTTTAATTAATACAAATTTTTTCTTTTTTTAAAAAAAATTACCCTCCCCAAACACCAGGTCATATAATTCCCGTTACTTTGCTTTAAATTTTTAAAACCCGTCAAGGTCTATATGATTGTATTTGGGACTTTTTTGAGTTTTTACGAATCTCGAATCTCCGAATGCCTTAGGATTCGAGGTTAGTTTCTAAAAATACAGAGGGGTGAACAATTATAAAAAGTGCACGATTTAACTTTTAAGAAAATTTTGTTTATTCATTCATTTAGAGTGTCCATTAATTCCTAGTTGTTCAAATGTTACCAATCTTAATAATTTGGTACATTAAGGTCCCAAATATCATAAAACGCCCTTAGCATAGTGGTCAGTGCACTGGTCGGGTTTGGGGTCGGCTTTTTATCCTCGGTTGGGACCGTAGGGATTTTTCCCCAAAGAGGAATTATGTCAAGGGCCGGGTTTGATTAATTTTGGTCTGTTTTAGTTTGGTGTTATGTTTCCAATGGTTCCAACCCTTATACCGTATCCATAAAACTCATCTATCGGGAAAAGGAAAGAGCTCCAAGAAAGGGTGCAAGATTAGTACATTCGGGGCGTCCCCTTTAGCAAGGGCGTTTCATTAGACTGGCTAAAATTTCCGGGGCTGGTGCGAATAATGTAGGCAAAAGGCAATATTATTTTATTAGTATCATTTACAAATTCTTACTCTACTTGGAACCTATTTTTTTTCACCCCCCTTTTATATATATTAAGAGAAGTGGTTATACGTGTCGTAAATCTTAGTTCGGATCCCGTGTCTAACTACGCCATGATCGTTATTGTGTGTGTATTTTATTTTTGTTTGGGGGGTGGATTTTTTTTGTTTGTACTCGGGTCGTCGTTAGTTTATTTTTTCCTTCCAAACTATTCTGAATATGACCTTTTTAAAAAAGTTGTTGATTTCCCCTCGGGGGGTAGTTATCTAAACCACTTGTTTGTGTTATTTTATTATTTTATTTTTATTGCACCGATTCTTTTACCCCTTGGGATATACGCCTTACGTAATGTGTTAATGTAAGGGGATTGTGAGATGAAAAGAAGGACCCACGTTTTTCTGGGTCCAACCCAAAGAAGGCCCGGCATTGTTTCTTTGAGTAGACTGCGAGGGGGGGGGAGTTTGGGTTTTTAAACTCGGTTGGGGGAACTGGGGGAGATTTTTCTAAATGGTTTTCCATCTTCCTCCCGGAAATGCGGGTACATTCCTTTAATAAATCTTATATTTTCTAATCATTAGGAAATTTGTTTTTAACCCGAAGGGTGTAAGGCGTGAAAAAAAAAAAGCTGTTAAACATATAAACTAAATTTTCACATTTGTTAATTTAGTTTATCTTTGGAACACTTTGTTTTAACATCTTTGAATTATGTTGCCCTTTTTGACAAAAATAACTTTTTTAAGTGGTTTTTCACATAACACCCGTGACGATTAAATCGAACACGAGTGCTATCACACTTTATAATATTTTTTCATTGTAAAAAAATGGTCGGACGTGCATTGAGGGGGAATGTAGGGGACGGGGGAAAAGGTAAAAGTTTTTTGGTTTTTAGAAAATTTTTTAGATAAATAAATAAAATATTTCCCATTAGATAACAGAGTTTAAATTTTTTCCATGGTGATATCAACAGTTTTTGATATCCTTTGAAAATAGGGGTATTAGATGGAAACTTTTAAACGAGAGAAAAGTTGTCATTAAATTCCAGGACTCCTAAAGTATTCCAAAAAACTTTGTTCACCCCGGGGAAAAATTTGAAAAAATATTTTATTTTTTTAGCTGAAAAATTTTTATTTTCAAAAAAAATGCAAAAAAAAACACTGTCATTTCCTTTTGGGTTTCCTTCATTCACCTTAAAGGGTTATTAAACCCCGTACTGTTTGACCGCGATAAAATTAATGGTCTTCTCTTTTGAGGGGGGTTACCATTAACCAAGGAACTGGGGGGGATACAAAGAGAAACATAGGAACAATTTCTTCTAAAAAATAAATTTTTCCCAAAATTCCTTTCATCTAAAAAAAAACCCTTGTATGGGGTATATCTTTTTGAGGCCCGGCCTTTTACAAATTTGTTTTAAATTTTTTTTGCCGGATTTTTTTTATTAGCAGGCTGTGTTTACTACCCCCTTTGGGTTGTACGCACTTTCGCTAATTGTAATGGTAAGGTGATTTGAGTTTTAAATGGAGGACCCACAGTTTAACATGGGATCCAACCCGGGGGAGGCTGGCTCCCACAAATTCCCAAATTTTGATTATACACGTTTGTCGAGGGAAAGAAGGTTTTGGGAATCAGATAAATCTGTGCCGGACCAAAGGGTTGAACCCGGACCCCCAGACAGCTTTTGAACATCACCCCCAGACCCCAGGACATGCCAGGAAAAAACAACAAAATAAACAAAACATTGTTTCCCCGTAGGGTATTGGAAAAGGGGAAAAAAGGGGAGGTTTATAGGTTGCACATGCATTTTTACAGGGGGGAGTGGGAAAAATTTGTTAAAAATACCTTCGGTACACCTGACCGGAATTTGAAAAACGTTCCCCGTCCTGGCAGTAGTTTAATGAGAGAGTGAGGACAGTTTGACCCACGGACCACTCATGTCGTTTTGCACTTAAAATTATAGGGGTTTAGTGTTCAACTTTTTCGTTTAAAGGGGTTTAGTAAAATGGGTTTTGGAAAGTTTTTTAGAAGTTTGGTCCAATGTAGTGTTCTCTTTATCGTTGCACTAGAAGTTTTCCTAGATCAAAAATAAGGCCGATAAGAATTTAATAAACCGTTAATATTTTTTATTATAATGAATTTTTTTACTCCAAACTTACTGTTTAAATTAGAAACTATAGTAAAAAAGAAATTGGTTCGATTCCCCGCCAGGTGTAGTGAGGTTTGTGTTTCTTGAATATTTTTTTAAGTCTTCCTCCACGCCAAATGCGGATACACTGCTCAAATTCTATAAAAATTGAATAGTTCAAAATGGGTTTTTAGTCAGATTCACGAATGAATTCGCAGGGTTTTATGCGTAGCATGGGGTGACATACCTTACTTCTCACGCTTTTTTTTTAGAAAAAACAAAACTATTTTATACATTATTTTTTAAAAAATTTTAGAATTGTTTTATCTTTAGAATTAAGTTACGGTATTTATTCGTTCAAGAACTTTTTTTTCATTTAAAGTTATAAAAAGAGTTGGTTTAGAATTTTTTTTATTTTGTTTGGAATCAAATTTTTTTTTTGTTTTGGGAAAATTGAAAAAAAAAGGGTGTGTCCTAGAATTGAAGAAATATAGTATCCTAGTTGATTATAAACGATGCCATAATTTCTTCAGAAAAACATTGTTTCAAGTTTTTTGACAAGGTCTTGGAAAAAATTAAGTTTTTTTAGTTTATGATAGTTTATGCAGACCTCTACATATTTTTACTTTAGGTTTTTAATTTTAAAATTAAAAATATAAAAATTTTAACCATCATTGGGTCTATATCAAAGGTTATTTAAATTATTTTGAAAAAATATGTATTTTTAGTAATGGTATGGTTGAAGGTTTATGTTAAATTAAAATTTATTTAAAATTTTGGAAAAAAAAAAAATTAAAAAAAAAAATTAAATATGTAAGGCTTTGGATATTCAAAAAGGTAACGTTAAATATGAAAAAACCCCTATTAAAAAAAGAATTGGATAAAAAATGTAGATTTTTAATTTTTGATGCAATTAAAAAAAATTCAAAACGTTCATCAAAATTTTTATATTAAAAGGGGATTGTTATTTAATATCACAAAAAAATTTTTTGTATGGTAAGTTGATATTTTTGATGGACATTTAAAAATTATTCCCGATAGGGGTAACATTTTTTAAAAATTTATTTGAATAAAAGCATTAACCCCTTTAGCGTATAAAATTAATGTCCTCAAAAATAAACCCGATATTTTACACGAGCTTATTTTAATATAACATTACTATCTTATACCTAAATTAATGCTGTAATTTATTCGTAAAAACCATATTAGTTTGACTCTTTGTCAAATTAAGTAATATGCGCTATTTTTTTTTAACAAACACTAACAAACTAACAAAAATAAATAAATAAAACGGTTACAACAAACTTTAAACAAAAAAATAAAAGATTTCATTTTAAAATAAATAGGGGGATATTTTGTAAAGGGAAAGAGTTGTGGAATAAATTTAGAAAAAGATAATTAAGTAAACTTTTTAAAAAAAAATGGCCTTATTAAAATTAGATTAAAAATTTTTAAATATAATGTTTAGATGAACATTTGTTTATTTAATATTTTAAAAATTTAAATTTCAATAACAATTAAATTTTTTAAGTTCTGGTAAAAAAAAAAAAATAATTTTAATTTTTAAAAATTTAAAACCCTATTTAGGTTTTTCATTTTTAAATTTAAAAACCCGTATAAACTAAATTTTATTTTACTTTTTATTTCCATTTAATAATATCGTTTGCTTTTGGGTTTTTCTAGACCTGATGAGGGGGAATAGCCGAAACAGGGTCAAAAAAAATTTAACCCAAACCCCAAGAAAAAATTAAGGAGGGAATTAACGAAAATAGCAAAGGGAAACGGTTTTTGTGGCACTTTTAAATTTTAATTTTATTTTATCAAATATATCTATCTTTTTTATTTTAATACTTTTTGTTTTTAAATTATTTTTGGACGGGGGTTTTTTTGAATTAAAAATTTGAAGTTAAATGGGTTTTTAAATTTTTAACTTTCAATTTATTTTCCCTTTTTTTTAAATCGAACGAAATTTTTACTTTAGCTTAGGGGAAAAATTTTTTAAATTTAATTTTAAAAATGTTATTAAAAATTTTTTTTTAAAAATTTTTTAAATTTAAATTTTAAAAAGGCCTATTTTTTTTTTAAAATGTATTACGTAATTTTTCTTTCTAAAATTTTTTTGTAGGATTAAATATTCTCACAAGTTCGCCCCCTTAAAAAAAATTTTTCTCAAAAAATTTTTCCCCTTACAAATTTTTAAAAAATTTAAAAATTTCAAAAATTTTTTAAAACCCCTTAAAACCCCCTTTTTTTGTTGTTTTCCCAAAAAAAAATAGGCCTTTTTTGTTTGTGTATATTTTTTGAACCCAAACCTTTTGAGAAAATTTTTTTCTAAAACAATCCAAAAATTTTTAAATTTAAGTTAAGAAAGTCTTTTAAGAAAATTTTTAAATTTTTAAAATTAAATTTTTTTAAAAATTTAAATTTACGTAAAAAAAATTTTCTTTGTTTTTAAAAAATTATTATTTTAAATTATTATTATTTTTTTTTATTTTTTTTTGCATCGCGTTTTTTAAAACCCTTTGGGGTTTTTTTCCACTTACGAATGTGTTTTGGTGGGGGGGAAATTTAAAGAAAAAAGAAGGACCTACATTTTAAGGGGAATTTCGAACCAGGGTGGGGGGCCCGGCATTCCCCCCTTCAAAATGTTTTTGTCAGAGTTTTTTTAAAAAGGATTTTAAATTTTTTTTTACGCAAAATTTGGTTCCCGGAATGAATGATATTTTAATGAACGAGGGGATATTTAAATTTTTATTGCGTCAAAAAGAGTAAAAATTTTTTTAAACCTTTTTTAAAAATTGGGGGTTTAAAAAACAATTATTTTAAAAATTACGGGAATAAAAATTTTTTCCCTGGAAATATTTTTTTTACCCACCCCAAACAATTTTTAAATTTTTTTTTAAAGCGGTTTTTTTTTTAAAAAAAAAATTCTTAAATTGTAGCGCCGGGTTTTTTTTTTTTTTGTTTTGTCATGATTGGGTTTCATTTTAAAAAATTTTTTAAAAAAATTTGCCGGGAAAAAGGGCAAATAAAATTGACTAAAAAAATACTTTTTAAAAAATTTTTTAAGACCCTTTTTCCCCAGAAACGGAAAAAAAAATTTTTTAAAAAATTTTTCCCTCATGGGTGGGTACCCCAAACCCAAACGCCCAATATCGTTAGTCTGGTTTGACGGTGAGGGGGGAGGTGGGGGTTTCGAATCCCCCACAGGGGTTTAACAAAGGGTTTCCCTACCCCCCCCCTTTCCTCTCAAAAAATAAAATTTGCGGGCCCCTTTTTCCCTTAAAATCCCTTTTCAATCTACCCATCGTCGTAACAAAAACGTGGTATATCATTTAATGTATCTATCACCCCCCTACTCTGCCCGGGTTATCATTTTTTTTTTAGCCCCCGCGCCCTTAAAATTTTCTTTTCTGGCTATACGCATATCACAATTCCGCTAATTTTCTGGGGACCCAGGGAGGTTGGATTTTAAAAGGAAGTGTACTCCCCATTTACTTTGGAGGGGGTGGAAAACCTTTAGAAAAAACCCACCCCCGTACCCCCTCCCAAGATTAAAACCCCAATATCCCTGCCCGTCTTTAGTAAAATTCAAATTTGCGAGATAATCCCCAAGACCATGCGCCCACCAAAGGGGGTTCTATCAAAATTATTGAGGTTGGTTTAAACCATGGATATTGGATATTACAGCTCGCTAATTAATTTAAAACCCAGCAGGCATCGACGTGTGGCTTTTGGTAGTCACTGGAAGGGGGATTTTGTTACCATCATGTGAATAAACATGCCCTCAAACTATTATAAATTTCATTTATAATTATTATGTACTACTCTTTTTGGGGGGCAAAGATAAATAATACAAATTGAGTTTTGTAGAAGCAGGAAAAAAACAATTGGGTATTAATCCAAAAACTGCACATTTTTGGTACATTTTAAATGTACGATGGGAAGTAAAATTTAAGGATTTTACCAAAAAAGTTGGTGCCCCCCCGTGGGGTAACACAAAATAAACACATACTAATCATCATACATACATAAAATTTCATACATACATTTAATACAAACATAATAATCAACATACATACATACATACATACAACATACATACAACATACATACATACAATTTTTCATCACATACTTAAGTACGTACGTACTACGTACGCAACACGCACCGCAACAACACCAAAAATAATACATTTCAATACATACATATATGATACCCTCATCTTTCATGCATACATATCATACATCATAACATACATACATGCATACAAACATAATTTCATACATAATACATTTCATACCCTACATAAAATTTTTACCCTAATAATACATTTCATACATAAATACATACATTTCATCCTCATACATACTGCATACATACATACATACAACATGCATACATACATACATACATACTACAACAACACATACATACATAACATACACACACATACAATACATACAACGCACAAAACAACCTATTTTGTTTTTCTGCTTGAATAGGGGGTTTTCAATCGATACCAAAATGTTTATATTTTAATTTATATCGGTATTCTCTTTCATAAATTATGACTTGTATGTGGATTGCAATAGACATTTTCGCAGTCGAATTATTTTATTGATTCACATTGGAGAAAGTGGATCTGATCTCTTCTTGAATTACTCAGAACCGTAGTGTTAAGATAGTCCAATTATCAAACTATAGATAAAAATTAGAAAAAAAAAGCCCTGTAGTTGTAGGGCCATTAGCATAGCTGTCAAAGGTGTTCCAAAGTGGCAGAAATATTGCCAATCAGAAGTTGCGCGTAGGCTAAATATTGAAAAAACCTTTAACAGTACACAAATTTGGCATAAACCAGTCACGATGAAGAATCAAACAATCATTCTTGACTTATATAAACAAGACAATTAATCGCTTTTAACACTACAAACAAAAGGGCGATTCTAATTTTCCCTGGGAAATAAATTGAGGGTAGGCTTTGCCTAAGTTGAAATTTCCAATTTTGCCCAAAATTCTTCGTAACTCTTTCAGATATGAAATAGCTTATCATTGAAAAAATGTAGGTTTGTACTATTAAAAATAAAATAAAAACTATTTGAAATAATATTTTATAAAAACAAATTGTTTTCGATTTTTTTATCAAATATAAGCTTTTTTTTATGAAAGTCTTCGGAAATGAGAAATGATTGCTATGTGGTGGACAAAGATGTTATTCTTTTCTCAATATTTCTGTATCAGTAATTATCTCATTATCTTTGGTGGAATGTGATGATATTTTACCATTATAGTTATGCAACAGTGTATATTATTTCGTTTCACATAGATTACAGTCTTAAGTAAACGTCTCAATGGTTTAGATAAAAGGAGTGAGAAAAGTCAATGATGTGCATCGTAGCATTTATTTTCTCCTCAAATTATTGTGTGTGACTGGACTATACATACCTAAGATAATCCCAGTGGAATGTTGGCTGCATCATAAAGCAAACACGGGTGAAAATAAGAATGCAACTCCTTCACCGGAGTTCCTTTTATGTCCAGTCCCTAACTCTTGGCTTGTTTTTATTTCCCCCAGTCTTTAGCTCCGCAGCAGAGTAATCGAGGTGTAGGAAGGGTTTACTCTTTTTTTTTGTGATGAGACTTGGTCTCGCCTCAAGCTCATGTATTCTACTCAACCCTGAGGTCCGCCATCGCTTCTTCTTTCAAACTAGCACCAAGATTGAATACATCCACGTCTTGTAGGACTCGGCGGCATAGTTAGCTGAGAGGTTCGAATCTCGCTAGGGTGAAATGGGGGAGGGTTTTTCCTAAAAGATTTTCCACTCTACCTTCACGCAAATGAGGGTTCACTTCCCCTATATTCAACCTTCCGATTCCTAACCATATCGTAATTAGTATTTGAGAGTATAACCCTAACTGGTTAGTATGACGTGGTGCTAAGTATTTATTTTATTATTATTATTATTATTATTATTGGACATTTGGACAGTTTTAAAAGTCACTACTATCCCCTATAGACTAGATTTTTTTTTATTAAAAATGAAAATTATACATTACTGTACTTAGAGGTGAATGACCATTTGAAGTACTTTTAGAAAAATACAAACAACATTTTTACTCTCACCATAGTCAGACACCTTAGTCCAGTCGTTAGCGTGACTGTTGCTAGCTAAGGGTTCAAGGGTTGGATTTCCGGCATGGCCGAAAGATTTAACATGGGTGAAATGGTAGTTTTCCCTTTCACAGTGTAGAATTAACGGTCGGGAGCTGGCTTTTGTGTCTATTAGTTTATATTCGTTGTGCTGATCTGATCAGTATCTACAGAAAGAGCACGTTAAATAAAAATACTGTCTACATTGAATTTTTTTTATTAGTGTTCTATATGATTAGTGTTATTTTATAGATGATGAAAATATAATCAAAAGTGACAGCTGCATATCAAATGACTTGACATATAAATACGTGAAAGTAGATATAGTAATGTTTTCGATCTGTCAGATATGTTTTATTCGTAACGGAATTGGGTTTGAATCTAATTTATTAATACGTGATCTATCGTCAATATTGACAACATTAGCTAGAGATTTCTACCTTAAATGTTGTTGCATTCTTAACCGATTAAACCTCATCGATAAGAACATGGACTTCACGACAAGGTCTTTTAGTATGGTTTTCCGACATTGATGAGGATGGGGCTCGAATCCAGGCTGGGCGTTGTTATGACGCCCTCGCCTTAAGCCTAGTTTGTACTGTACATTTTTTAAATATTCTCTACATCTGAATGTTAACAGGGTGACCTGGTGGTCTAGGGGTAAGGTGTCAGACTTATGTATGGGGTCCGGGGTTCAATCCTCGGTCCAGGGACAGATTTATCTGATTACCAAACCCTTCCTTCACTCTGACAAGGGGTAATCCTTTTTGAATGTGTGAGATGTCAGGCCTTCACCGTGGTTCGGATCCCACGTTAAACTGTAGGTCTCCATTTCATATCACAATCACCCTACCATTACACATTAGCGTAAGTGGTATACCCGAACGGGTAGTAAGACGCGGGTGCTAATGGATGTTACTAATTGGTGCCGCTAAATTCGTCTTTCTACATCATTTCCATCATTCTCTTTGGTATTCTCTCCTTTTCCATCCTCATTTTATGACCATACCATCCAGCCTTGCTTTTCTCATCCATACTTTTAATCCTTATCGGATAGGCGTCATTTTCCTAATCCTGTTTCTCTCGTGACAGCTAACATGCTTCTAACAAACTTTATTACATAACCTCCACTTTACTAGCCTCTCTTACATTCAATGCCAACACTGAGGGTGGTAAATGGTTTCCCATTCTTACTCCACGCAAATGTGGGTACATTTCCTATAAATTATGCCCTCACCATCCGTAATGTAATAAAATTCAGATATCGGGACCGTTTAGTAGGCTACGAGTTAATATGCGCAAAAAAGATCCTTCGATGAACGTTTTCCCTCAAAACTTAAAAAAAGGTTATTTGCTTAATTCCGTTAACTTAATAAAAAGGTATCATTACTATAAAACTATTTGTTTGACCGTGGAAAATTTTTTTTCA
>JBCFYV010004024.1:0-23725 GCA_039000515.1 Timema cristinae | reverse complement strand
GGATTACCATTATATATTGTCTTTTGTAAATATGTTAGATCACGAGAGGAAAGGTATGCCCGGCATGGCATAAATATTTTAACTTTTTAATGTAGGTAATATTTGTAGAATCTCTTTTTGCCTTCTGGATCTACAAATTAATTGTCATTTATGGTGAACTTTACCTTTTGTAATGTCATTCTAAATCTACGTAAGGCGTGTTGCCTACCCAATGTGGGAATTGTTATAGCCGTACGGCTATGTAACTTTTGGTATTTATTGTATATTTATTTAATCTTGGAGGATCTCTCTTTGTATTGTGGTAAACTTTGATTGCCAATAATATTTTCAAGTTATTTTTTATACAACTTCGCTATTGTTATGCGGACGGTTGGCCTGTGGTGGCTAGATGTTGTTATTCATTGTATTGCGGATTGCCGCAGAGACCCTAAGGGGCCATGGATTTAACTTGGTAATAATCTTTAGGTCGTATATAACCTTTGTTATAACAACGGTATTATTATGGGCATAACCTATGTTGTTACGACAACTGTATTATCATGGGCATAACCTGTGTTGTTATGACAACTGTATTATCATGGGCATAACCCAATCTTCTACATATATATATTTTTAAAAATATCTATTTATTCATTGTTGTTACTTACATTTGCATAAAATCAATTGTTATCTTTTATAATAAACATTCTTATACTCAATGCAACCTTTTAATTTACTAATTCTAGGTAAATGAGTTATATCTTTAAACATAAGATTCTCGACTCCTCCCCATTTCTCATAGTACCAACATGGCGGATGATAGTTAAGGAGAGTTCACGGAAGCACAATCGTTGTATAGGCCAGAGAGAAAGGCCTATTCACTTTTATGCAGTCCTGTCAGCTCCTCTGCAACTTATCATTTGTTATTGTTTATATGTTTATTTGCTTTTGTGTAATGTGCGCCTGCCCTTATCTATTAGAGGATAAGGAGGGCGGTACAATTGGAGTACCCGTCATTTGGCCTAAGTTTTGGCCAAACGACTTTAGGCTAACTGACTTTTAGGCCAAATGACTTTTGTCGAACTTAACTAAATCAATTTTTGTATTAGAAATATATTTTAGGCCAAATGACTTTTAGACCAACTGATTTTTAGGCCAAATAACTTTAAATAAATGTTCTATGTCTAAGTTTTGTTCGGAAACATTCGCTGTGATGTATTGTGATGTTAATAGAGGGCGGTGTGGGTCCTACTTAGTTAATTAGTATATACTATCGTTTCTAAATACATGAGTCTTATTTGGTGTAACTTATTTACCAAGGTCTAAAGCAGTGGTTATCAAAGTGTGCTGCGCAACCTTCAAGGACGAGCGCGATAGTTGCTAAATGGGGCGCAAGATGTAAAATTTATTTGTATAAAACTGTTTTAATTAAATTTTATTTTTTATTTTTTCCTGGGATAATTTCCTAACAAAATGTTAAACATATGCATAGGTATACATAAGTACACTAAACCAACAAATATTTTTATTCAAATCATACTAAAACCGGAAGGGGAGTGAGGCGTAGAAGGGTCGTGGCGTAACTTCCTTACTTGGATGTAAAGATGTCAGAGTAAAATTTGCTAAAACCACTGCTCTAAAGAATACAGGTCTCACTTCACTTTAGTTCCTGTGATCGGATAAGAAGCTAGAGAGCGCTAGTAACTTTCACAACAACACGCACTCCAGTCAACCAGTAGAGAAGTTTGAATAACTAAAGTTTCAGTTGATGGTTTTAATTTTCTAATTACCGTAGTGATTAAACTAGAGAACCCCAATCCCCCTGCGGGACGGGGTTTAGAATAGTCCGCAAGTAACCCCTGCTTGTCGTAAGAAGCGACTAAAAGGGGAGGCTTCTGTGCAGGACGTACTCGTGTGGGACAAACCTATCCTATATCTTTCCTTTCACATCATTTTTCTTCTTCCTTCACTTTCCCCTTTTTGTTCACTCTTCCCCTTCGCTTTATCTATCCTTACCTTTTTCTTCCTTTCCCCCACCGTTCATCCTGCACAGAGGCCTTTGACCTTTCCGTTGACGACCTTGGCAACTAACCGGCTCTTCTCTGTTTATTATTGGATACCACTGCCTTGAGCTCCCGAATGAAAGTGCGCCGGTTGTAATATCTTGGTAGAAGGGCCTTAGGGATGACAACGGGTACCTACCTTGAGAAAAGACGGTTGCGTTCATGAGGGTCCCGGACGTAAAATTAGCACTTTCCTGCATACACTTGCTGCGGTGACCTCTCTTCCGGCGATGCTCCATATGAAGGTTGTCATGTCTAGCGTCGTATGGAGCCTCTCGTCGGAGAGTTAAAAGGGCCTATGTGATAGAACCAACTGGGATCAACCTGGGTCTACGATCCGAGTACTTTTGCAGGTTGTCCTCCACTCATGAGTTTATTGTCACAGCTGACACCTTACTGTCCGCTGGCACCGTACTGCCAAGTTCCGCTGGCATCTCACTGCCGGCCCCTACAGGGCCGTATTAATGATAAGAGGCCAAACGGGAAAGGGCGTCCAACCCTGTCTTGATAAAAGCCAGGAAGTGGTGAGGCCCCAGCCCGCTTCCTGGTGATGTCTCGAGTAGAGAAAGTCTAGATCTGAGGGGGGACGAGTTGGGGAACAGGTGAGGCCGCTAAGGCGAGCCCCCATGGTGCCTTGAAGAAGGACCACGAGTGCCCGCCGAAAATAAATTTTAAAAAAAAGGCGTCGAAGGCCCTTTAACAAAGCCTTCGGCGGGGATCCGACTACCCGTCCCCTCCAAAATAAAAAAAGAACCTCTCCTGAAGCGGGAGGTCCAGGAGAGACTGGGAAAGGCAAAGGGGCCTAAAAAGGCCCTCAAACCAATTTTTATTATTAAAGGATATGACATGGATTGCGAGGATAACTAAATATTTATTAATTAAGTATGACGCTACACAAAGGAAATGTAGGGGTTTCTATGTCTATGAGGAAAATTTAAACAACAAATTTCTTCCTGCATCCTTCCATCTTGTGTTTGAGGAGACCCCTTCCCCCCAAAGACAAACCCCTGCTTCGTGGGGACGATGTGACGTACGACAAGCCTTTTCTTTGACGGGCTAGCGGAGGTGTGGCTAATTTTTTACGAAGCACTATAAATTTTATAGAAATTAATATTGTTTTATCTCCAAGTGTTGCGCAGGTTCCCTCCCTTTGGAATAACAATATGCTGCATTTACCTCCCACCGGTAGCGGGTTCCAAGAGGACTCTAAGGCCCTTTTTTATACAACTTCCCGCCCCCTTATCATCTTGGGGGATTTTAACGGCATCCTGGTGTGGGGGTTAATTTTACGAGCCGTGGGGGGGTGGTAGAGGAATTTTGTCTCGGGAAAAACTGGTGTTTTAAAAGAACCCGGGACCCCGACACACTTCTCCACCTTTAATGGTGTATTTTCCCCTGCCTACCCAACCTTATGTAGTCCCGGGGGCCCGGGGTCACTTCCCTTTGGGAGGGCCACTCGGACCCCTGTGGGCGTGTCATTATCCCAATTCTGCTTCACCCTTAAAGACCTTTTCCCGTACGGCGCGAATACCCCAATGGGGCTAAAAGTGTGACGGGGGAAATTCCCGAGCTCGCCTATTTAGTGAATCCCCACATCCTGACGTCGAGGTAAGGTGGGCATTTTACTTCGGAGGTCATCGTGGCGGCGAGGGCTTCCATCCCTAAATCCGCGCCACATCCTGTTCCCTGGTGGAACGAGGAGTGTTCGCCTGGCTATTTCTGACCGTCGAAGGGCCCTACGTCTATTCCATCGACGCCCCACTAAAAAAGACTCTGGAGTCATTCCGAAATTTACGCGCTCGAGCTCGCCGTGTTATTCGAGAAAGCAAAGAGAGTTTTGGAGAGTTTATTTAACCCTTACAATTACCACTCCCACAATTTAAAGTTGGGACAATATTCGTAAATTAAGTAGTAGCAAAAATTAAATTTAATAGTGTACCTGCCTCATATCTAACGGTTCGCTTGTATCATCCCTGTGGAGGTCGTCAATATATTGGGCTCGATGTTCGCCTCTATTTCTAGCACTGCGAGCTACTCTAATCCCGAGTTCGCGGTGCATAAGCGGAGAATCGAGCGCCTTACTATTGATTTTGGCCAAAGTCGGGGGGAGGATTATAACTCCCCCTTTACATAAGGAGGAACTTACTTATGCCCTGTCCCAGGCGGGCAATACAACTTCTGGCCGGATGATATCCATTATGAAATGTTGCGCCAACTGTCCCCTGCTGGACGGGCGTTCCTCTTAGACCTCTACAATTGTGTTTGGGAATCTCGTCAATTCCCAACACTGTGGAGGCAAGCAACCGTTATCCCAATATATAAAAGTGGCAAGGAAAAATTATGACCCAACTGTTTATAGACCGATAGCCTTAACTAGCTGTGTATGCAAAATATTAGAAAAAATAATAAATAAACGACTTATATGGTGTTTAGAATCCCGCAATCTGCTATCCAATATTCAATTTGGTTTTCGCCGGTAACCGATCCACGGTTGATCATCTCGTCCGTCTCTAGACTGCTGTTCGTGACGCCTTTCTCCAATAACAGCATCTTTTGGCTGTTTCTTTGATTTGGAGAAGGCGTACGATACTACATGGCGTTACGGCATCTTTAAAAAACCTTTTTAATTGGGGGTTCCGGGGAGCCTCCCTATTTTTTTAGCAAATTTTATGTCAGATAGACACTTCCGGGTAAGGTTTAAACAACACCTTATCCGATGATTTTATTCAAGAAAATGGGGTGCCCCAGGGCAGTCCTTTGAGCTGCACGTGTTCGCTATTGCGATAAATAGCATTGTAGACAACGTGCGCTTACCTGTTCGTTCATGCCTTTTTGTGGATGACTACGCAATTTATTTGCAGTTCATCAAGTCTACCACAGGGCTGAACGACAGATACAACTCGCTGTAAACAATCTAATGGTTGTGGGCATCTTGTAATGGCTTACGTTTCTCTGAGGCCAAGACGACTGTCGTCCACTTCCATAGATTATGCGGAATACAGCCAGCCCCCAATATTTTAATGAACAACGTTGTTTACCTGTCTCCGAGACCGGTAAGGTTCCTGGGACTTTTAAATTCGATTTTAAACTAACTTGAATCCCCCACATCAAAGACCGAAAGCGAGGTGTGTTAAAGCTTTGAATTTACTTAAAGTTGTGAGTGGTCGCTCTTGGGGTGGCTGATAGGGAAACCTTGATGCGCCTTTATAGAGCCTTGGTGAGATCAAAACTTGATTACGGCAGTTTGTATATGGTTCCGCTAGACCCTCGGCGTTAAGATGCTCGATAGCGTCCACCATGCTGGCATTCGACTGGCTACTGGTGCTTTCGTACCAGTCCAGTCGTCAGCATCTGTGCCGACGCGGTGTAGCCCCTCTTTCTTACCGGCGGTTTTATCTCCTGGCATCTTACGTGTCGAAACTTCATTGCACGCCGAATAATGTTGCTTACCGCCCTGTGTTTCATCCCCCTAACCGTGTCTTGTATGAAACTAAATGTCGTAGTACAAGCCGGTTGGGATCCGGATGCTATCCGTTTTCGACACGGTGGGATTGTCTGCCAAAGGCTATCCCCACATCACCAGGTCGAGTTTCTCCTTGGAAGAACGCCCTCCGAAATTTCCCTTTTGATCTTGCCCAAATTCCTAAACGACCACCCCAAACTTTTATAGAAGGCCTTTAATGAGCTCCTTCCCCTCGCTTTCAGGATTTTAGCGAATTACACTATGGCTCTAAATCTGGAGCCTCCGTGGGTGTGCTTTTGTTGGGAAGGATCCCAATTTTTAAAATTTTGCGATGCTCCCAAAAGTGTGCACCATTTTTTGGGTTTGGAGTGCGCAGAAAATCCCCCTATTCGCCGGGCCCCTTAAATTTTAAAGGCGCCCTTTCGTTTTTTATTACGCGACAGCGCTAAAGGAGTTTTTTGGGTTTACTCCATTTTATACGCCAGGCGAATTTTTTTATGCCTTTGAGTCACTTTTATAAATTTGGCTCATCGGGAAAATTTTATCTATTTTGAGACCCTTTTTAACTTTTTAAAGTAAAAAATTTTAAATGTTTTTTCTTGTCTTTTTAACCCATTTTAACAAACTTTAAAAAAAAATTTATATTAACATTTTTAGTTTTGTCTTTTTAACTAATATATTTTTTTAAAATTTTTTTTGTTTTGTTTTTTCTTAGAGTGTTTTACCCCCTGGGGGGGTTTTTTTTTAAGCAGGTGTTTCACTCAATTTTACTTAGGGGCCTTTTAAAAAGCACCCCCCTTGGAGTTTCTCGGGGTTGGTAAAAGATTATATCTCTCCCTAGGGGATTTTATTATGTTTTAAAAAAATTTCAAGGCCCCTAATGACCTCGAGGCATGGGCCTCCAAACCACAAAAATTTTAAAAAAAATAATAGAAAACCCAAATCACCCTCTCCAAGAAAAAAAAAATTTTAATTTAAATTAAAACAAAAAATAACATTTTTAATAATAAACAAAAACTATCATTTGAAAATTTAAATTTTCCCGATTGGAAAAAATCACTTAAATTTGCTTTATAAGTTTTAATATTTTTAATTCTTTCGTCGATCCTAAACCCGAATTGAGTAACCCTAACATTGACGACATGAAGACCTCCCAATAATCCCATTCTTTTTTTGCTATCACCGTATTGTTGGATACAATAAAAGGTTTTTTGTTGACTAACAAAAAAGCGTCCTTTAAATAGCACATGGAGGAAAAATTCCATTCGCGGTGGGAAATTTTTACCCCTTTTAAAAAAGGCCCTTTTTTTTCCTACCAAAATCCTACTTTTTAAAATGGGTTTTTAGGGTAGGGAAAAGGGCCCTTTTTCAGAAGTCAATTCCTCCCCGGGGAACAGACATTATGGGGGAAAACTCTTAAAACACCTTTGTGGGCCCCCCAATCATCCGGTTTTTGAACCCCAAACCTTTCCTTTAAACTAAAAAACTGGTAAAAAATACCCCGATTTTCTTACATTTTTGGGAAAACTCGACCCCACACCGCCCCGGGCCCTTGGGGACATGGGACAGCTCTGTTCAACAAAAAAAATTAAAAAGGTTTCGATTGAAAAGGGGGTGATCAACTCGGCGAAAGCTCAGCAAAAATGCTACTTGCCCTTACCCTTGTAAAAGCTTCTTTTCTACTCCCCGGCCATTTTTTATACAAATTAGACAAAAAAATTCCCCTGAAAATTTAAACCTCAAAGGCAACTAAGTCCCTGCCCCTCAACTTGGCCAAAAAGGCCCCAAATTCGGAGATAGGGCACGCTCCCTTTACATGTTTAAATTACTTCGAAGGTGCAAAAGATCATGCAAGAGACGGGGGGGGAGAAGTCGGACCACCACAGAAAAACACAAATCCCTCGTTTGAAACTACAGGTGCATTGGGAAACTAGTACTCATAAATTTTTATTTTCACCACCAACCCCAAAACGCCACCACCAAAAATCTTCTTTTTGCCCTTCCCTTCTGAGTTCAATACGGGTTCCGTTTTGTTAACCTTTAAACTGCAGGTCTTGTGATACTTCACATTGTGGTTCAAAAAAGGGGGGACTCCACACCACTGCCCTCATCGAGAATATTAAAAAGGATAAGATACCTACATAAGCCCGGGAAATATATAGTACTAAGAATACTAAAATTTCAAAAAACTGACCAGGGAAATTTTAACAATTTTTAAATCAAAAATTTTGCGCAATTTTTAGCTCGGCTTTTGGCTAGTTAACATTAAAAAAATTAAAAACCCCCTTTTAAAAATACAGATGCATTCAAGGTCGCTGGAATTGGGAATTTTAAAAAGTAAAAAAATTTTAAGCCCTTTTAATGGGGCCCAAAAAGATTTTTTGGGGGGTGGGGTTTGGGAAAAATCCGCCCCCCAGAGGAGAGGAAAAGTGTAAATTTTGGGCCGTTTATAATTTAAATTGGGCTGGAAAATTTTTAGGGAAACCCCGCGTATCCCCCCTCAACCCCTCCCCCCTACTTCCCAGCACTGATTTTTTTAAAAATTTCAAACTTTTCCCTTTTTAAATTAGTAGTGAATTTAATTTTTTTTTCCAAACCAAAATACTTGCTTTAAAAAATTTTAAAATTTTTAAAATTACTACCACCCCCCTGGGTCCCCTTTTTCCCGTTCCCGGGGATTCCCCAAATTTAAAATTGTAGGGGCTTTAATTTGCTTTTCTTATGTGGTTTTTGTTTTTCGTCCCTTTCTAAGTTTTAAAATTTTTACATACCGAAAATATGTTTTCTATTTGTTTGTACATTTTAAAAATCTTTTTTTTTTCCCGGGCTTATATTTAAGATTACATATAGGCCCCAAAATTTAAAATTTTTAAAAACAACATTTGGCTACCGTGAAGGTCTATTTAAACCCACATGCATAGTTCAAATTTCCAAAACTTATTTGGAGTTGTATTTTTTACTACCCCCCCAAAAAGGGTTTTTATATAACTAACTCTTCCCCCACCTACTAATTTCCTGAAGTTTTAAACTTTCTGAATTTTAAAAAGTTATTTGGAGTACCACACTGAATTGTAGTTTTTATTTATTTATTTTATATTAGTTTTATAAAAAATTTTTTAAATTCCCCCCCAAAACCCCCAAACCCCCCTTTTTCCCCAAAGATTCATTTTTTGGGTTTTTTAGAGTTTTTTTCTGTACCTGTTGTAATTTAAATAGAATTTTTATTTCAAAAAATAAAGTTAAAACAAAAGTTCCCACCCTTTGCATATTTCAAATTAATGAATGTTCCAGAACATAAAAACTAAATGCATCCACAAGTGTTAAAGGGAAAAATCCTCACACACTTGGATTAAAAAAAAAATATTTTATTTTTTTGTTTACAACGAATCTATGAAGTCCGCTTGTATTTTCCATTTTTAAAACGTCCAAAATACTCCTAAATTTCAAAAAAATTGTGATATATGACCCCCTTTTACCTCGCTTTTAGAACAAAAAGAATAAAGCTCATTTCCCTTTCCCTAGAAATTTGTTTCAAGAGTAAGAAAGCCATCACATTGGAAAGTTGGTTTTAAAGTTTAATGGTTTTTTATAACTTTTCATTTCAATTTTTGTTCCCTGTTTAGAGGTTACCCATTGTTTATAAAATTCAAACGTTGTCTAATTGTTTTTAATTTTGGGATACATTTTTTAGTAAAAAAAAATTTTCTACATGTTTAAGTTTTTTTATCACAGTTTTTAATATTGCTAAAAAAATCAATTTTTATAGGTTGGGGAAAAAATTACTAAATAACCCCCCTCAAATGGCGTGTTGGATAACCCCGCTTGTCGTGTTGAGCTCGACGCTGAGGACGGAGAGATCGAGGCGAATCTCGGTCGGGTGAACCCCGGGGTGGTTTTTTTCCAAATGATTTTTACACCCTCCCCCAAATGCGGGGGTTCCCCTTCCCTATTTCAACCTTCCCAAAATTTAAAAGCCCCAAATTTGCGTAGTTAAATACTTAAAAGCGTATAACCGGAACGGGTAGGGAAGACGCGGTGCTAAAAAATTTAATTTTTAATTTAAAAAAAATAAAAAAATCAAGTCCAGAGTACAACGCAAACATTTTTTCTTAAATGACGGGTTCGGGCGCTGAGGGGTTTCCCCGGGTGTGTTCAGCACTGGCCCCGAAAGGGGCAAAGGGGCATTTTACCCCAGGGTACCAAATTTTTTGAGGCCCCCAACCACACAAATATTTCTATTTCACGAAAAACGAGTTTCCCGCATTCACAATCCACGTGCATTTAAGATTGAAATTTAAAGTACATTTTTAAACACGAAAAAAAGGGTATGGTTTCGAGAGGAGAGCCCCTGTGACAAGAGAACCCACCCGGACTAACTTCATTAAACAAAAGGGATGGTCCAAGAGGAGTCGGGCCTGTGACAAGAGGAAACCCCCCCCTAACTAACTTCATTAAACAAAGGGGATGGCCAAAAGGAGATCCCCCTTGACAAAAAAGAACCCACCCTAGGCTAAAATTCAAAAACAAAGGGGATGGTCCAAAGGAGATCCAAACCTGTGACAAGAGAGCCCAAAACCCCAGAAAATAACTTCCTTAAAAAAAGGGGGTGGTCCAAGAGGAGAGCCCCCAGTGACAAGAGAAACCCCCCCTAGGGCAACCCTTTATTAAACAAAAGGGGATGGCCAAGAGGGGAACCACCTGTGACAAGAAACCCCCCCTAGACTAACTTCAAAAAACAAAGGGGGTGGCCCCAAAAGGGGGACCACCAGTGACAAGAAACCCACCCCAGACTAACTTCATTTTAAAAATAGGGGATGGCCAAGAGGAGAGCCAAACCCGTTTACAAGAGAACCCACCCTAGACAAAAATTCATTAAACAAAGGGGAAAGGCCCCCAAAAGGGGATCCACCTGTGACAAGAAACCCACCCTAGACCAAAATTCAATTTAAAAAAAAAGGGGAAAAGGTCCAAGAGGGGAGGCCCCCCAGTGACAAGAGAACCCACCCTTTGACTTTAAATTCAATTTAAAAAAAGGGGAAGGTCCAAGAGGAGACCACCAAATGACAAGAAACCCACCCTAAACTAACTTCAATTTAAACCCAAAAAAGGGTGGTCCCCAAAAGGGGGATCCACCTGTGAAAAAGAGACCCCACCCCAGACTAAAATTTATTAAACAAAGGGGATTTGGTTTCCCAAAAGGAGAGCCGCCATTTACAAGAAACCCCCCCTAACTAACTTCATTAAACAAAAAGGGGGGGGTCCCAAAAGGAGGCCCCCATTTACAAAGAACCCACCCTAGGGTAACCCTTTAAAAAAAAAAAAGGGGGGGGCCAAGAGGAGAGCCACCGTGAAAAAGAGAACCCACCCAAAAAACTTTTAAATTTCAAAAATTTTTCAAAGGGCATGGGGCCCAAAAGGAGATCCACCTGTTTTACCCAAAAGAACCCACCCTAGACTAAAAATTCAATTTAAAAAAAGGGGATGGTCCAAGAGGAGAGCCCCCAGTGACAAGAGAAACCCAAACCCCAGACTAACCCCCATTAAACAAAAGGAATAAAATGGTTTAAAAAATAACATATAGGCACCAGTCTTTTTCAGAAGCTGTTTTGGGCCCTTTCTTCTTTAAATTTTCCCGCGCAATTTATGAAACGAAATAATCAATATTCATTAAAAGGCCCGTGATTTTATATTTTTTTGAAGGGCTGGAAAGGCTTTAAAATTTTAATTTATAATGTTTTAAAAAGAAAGCTTAAAATTTAAAAAACTTTGTATGACTTTAAAAAACCCTGTTTTTAAAAAAAACCCCCTTTTTTAGGTTTTTAAGAATAAATCCCAAGTCCTAATGTTTTTAACCCCAATTAATACCGGTTACAAAGGGTTTGTGAAAAAAAGGCTATGTAACATTGCTTTCAACAGGGGGAACCTAGTGAAAATTTTATCCAATCTCGTCCCCGGGGGGCTACTTTAAAAAAATTTTAAAAATATAATAATAATAATAATAATTAGCAAACCCCTTCTTACTCCCCTTGGGTTATACGCTTTAAGTACTTAAATTTCCAAAAAGGAATTTGTAATTTGGAAAGGTTGAAAAAAAGGGGGATGGGGGAACCCCCCACTTGCGTTTTAAAGGGGGAAATGGAAAACAACTTTGCAAAACCCAAACCCCAAACAACCCACTACCCTTTGAACCTCGATCTCCCCGTCCTCCCGCAGTTTAAAACTCAAATCGACAAGCCGTTAGCCAATTACACCACCGAGGCGGGGCTTTGATTATAGTTTTCCCTTTTTGAATTTGCTGAAGCATGTTAAAAATTTTTCTTGACTAATCTCGTCCTCCAGTCCCATTAACTCTAATTTAAGTAATTAGTAATTTCCCTTTTCGTAAACCTAAAAATTAAAAAAATAATACAAAACACCCCCACAAAATAAAAATCTCTCTTTTTATCTTGATCTTGGGAACATCTACTAGCCCGGGTTTTTTACCAAAAATTTTAAAACTTTTAAAAAAATTTGGGTTTTTACATTTGAAAAACCCAAAAGGGTATTTAGGGGAAAGTTGGATATAGCAGCTATCACTATGTGGTATATTTGTTTTTGGTAAAAACTCATTTATGGGTAGTTAACGATGACTGATATTTTAAGAACTTGAAATATTTTAAAAATTACCATATAGATTTACTTCCAATGGGATAGCATGGGTTTGCTTGACCTAGAAAATAACCCTGTAGCTTTGCTTAAGGTTAAAAATTTGAAAATGGGTATTTTACTCAGGAGTAATTTTTGAAAATTTGAATTATTTTGAAAATGAATAAAGATTATTTTGAAATGTACAGTACAACAGAGGAGTATTTGACATTAATATGAAATAAAGCTAGCATTGTTTTGTTGAGGAAATTTGGTTGACTAATGACGGTTTTTAAATTTTAATATTTAAAAAGTGTGTTTAAAATCTGGTCCAAAATTGGTATCTAGGCACTATTTTGCACTCAATAATAATGTATAGTATGTATTTATCTAAAATAAATAAATTTAAAGAAAATTTACTTACAAACAATTATGTAAAATTTGAATATTTTTGAAATTGACCTTGAAGATTTAATTCAAAATCTGAATCTGTGAAATGTTTTTCATGATATGTAAGAAAACACTTTATTTTTAAAAAATAACAAATAATTTTATGGTATTTTATGAATAATATATTAATTGAACTATTTAGTTTAGTGTATTATATATATTATATATATACACATATATACATGTTTATATATACTTGTTTACGTGTTTATTTAAAGGAGTACAACTTGTTTAAGGGTAGTTTACTAAAACATATTTTTGTGAAATATTTTGAGCTATATAATAACTTACAATATGATAAAGTTTGTGAGATTATGTCGTACCATTTATCTATGGAGCAAATTGGAATATAAAAATGTATGTTATGCTCTTTATTTCTGTAACAATTTATACTATTTCATTTACTTCCTTTGTAGAAAGTATTGGCAAAATGTATATTGATTAAGTCCGGTGATCGCGTAGTCAAACGTACTAATCTCTTATTAGAAGAATATGATATGTATTAAATGGTGAGGAGAAACGCTACAATAAAGGAGGCAGCAGCTTTCTCATCACGGCGTTAGGAAGACTGCCCGCTGCGCCAAGTGTCCAGAAAGAATGTATACTCTCTCTCTCTCTCTCTCTGTGAAGGGAGACATGTATTTGTCTGTTAATCTATGTCGCGTGGTCAATGGTCAAGACCTCTAAGGAATCACTTGGCCGCGGGGCGTTAGCATGTCTGTCTGTCCCTCAGAGTCAAGTGTCCAGGCTTCGATTCCTGTATGACTGAAATGATGGTTTAAGGGGAGGGGAATGGGAACTAGTACACCAATTGAAGCAAAGAGACGGTCTTACACATGCCAGGGGTTCAAAACCCTATATTAGCCACATGTCATGATGTTTTTTCTGGGAGAGCGGATTCCCGTAAGGTGCTTCCCTGTCTCACTCTCCGTGGCTTCGTTGAAACAGCAACAATAAATTTAACGTTCGCAAAATATTTACTTTTACAAAAAAAATCACAAGTAATACAATTATGAAAATCTTGAAATTATTTTAAATTAATATGTTGATGAAACTATATACGCTGATATAATATATAACATTTACACTAAACAAATTAGTTACTTAAACAGCAACCAAATAAATATTCACAGCTGATCCCACATTGATGGTGGAGTTGCTAAATTTATGTAAGGTATTTCGTAATTATTTCCAGTGGGTGCATCATACCTCCGTTCAGAACCATGTCTATAGAGAGGGTCTTGTTGACATCATTGGTAGCGGGGGGCATTGCACCCCTGTTAGAACCATGCTGTTGGAGCGGCATAGGAAAAAACCCAGGTTGTCCAGTCCGAGAGCTGCGGGTGGAGGTACATTTCCAGGCATTTCGACAGACGCTACCAAACAACCAATTTTAGTAGACTTGTGACGGGGGTAGTGGCCCCTAACTGTGGATTCCGAGGCCCTGATTGTGCATGTGTCAGCTAGGTTGTGACATAACACGTCAGGGTTGGTAGTCGAGGGGGGAGGCGGATGTGGAAAGCAGGTCAAAATTGGTGGGGGAAGGAGGATATTTAATGCAACCAATCAGAGGAAAGTAGGTCACTCAAACATGGCGTCAGGGTGGCGAAGGAGGAGGGGGGTCTCTGGAACAAATTACCACATCTACCACAAGCACCATAGCGCAAGGTTCATGCTGCTTGTTCCGGGACAGAGCCTTGTTTCAGAAGAGCCGATGTTCATTCTAGACTTGTCAGCCATAGCGCAAGCTTCGTGCCGAGCCCTCCGTCAAACTGACGCCAGGGAAAACCCCCGTTGCCGGGGCAATGACCTCAATATCTACTCTTGTCTTGTTTGCCCGACATACTGGCGCCAGGGAAAACTCCGTTTCCCGGGGATATGACCTCAATATCTATTAACAATCATCAAGAACCAACATGTCCAGGGTGGTAGAAGAGGGGGAGGGGGAGGCGGATTGGAAAGCAGGGAAAATGGTGGGGGATGGAGGATATTTATAGCAACCAATCAGAGGAAAGTAGGTCACGATACTCAAACAGGATGTTGCAACATAACACGCAATGATTACGTCACACAAATTGGGTCAAGGTCAAATTGGGGCCATACGCCCCACTAGCTACTTTAGAGACGTGTGGAATCTAGATGGATCCCGCTTCCGTTCGATATGAGATATATTGAACGCTTCGAAAGGCTTAACGATATATCTGTTAATGTGTACACTGCAAAACACGAAGGTAGTGACTCTTATATGGACACTGCAGACAACTCTAAAAAACTAGTGATCGTTCCCGTGCATGTCAGTGCTAAAGAGGTGCTAGACATGTTCATTTATTCATGATAAAAGTACATGGGACGGAAAATTATCATTTCTGTGCAATCAAAAATCTGTCTCGGTTAATAAACCCTCAACTAGCACCTTGTCTGACAGAAGACATAGGTATTTTTGTGACCGTTTGTCTGAGTTCTTTTCTGACTGAAAATAAACTTGTAAAAAATTTGGGCGGTAAGGAGTACTTCTCTCAAGGAGAAAATAAATTCCTGGCGTTCTCACAGTATAAACAGCAGGAGAAAACAGGATTTATCGTGTACGCTGACTTGGAGAGTTTACTCGTGCCTATAGAAACGTGTGATCCTGACACGAATTTTCTTATACTGAGAATGTGCAGAGTCATGTAGCGTATTCTGTAGGCATGTACACTAAATACATTTTTGATGATAATCTCTCGGAGTACCGACACTTCACGGGAAAAGATTGTACAGATCAATTTGTTGAAGCTCTCGTAGATACGGCAAAGCGCGTACTAGATTATTATAGTACTGTAGTTCCAATGACGCCGCTAACACCTGCTCAAAGAGATGCTCACAATACGGCCACTCATTGTCATATTTGTGAAAAAACCCTACGCGAATGATGATATCCGCGTTATGGATCATTGTCACTTTACAGGGCTTTATCGTGGTACAACTCACGCAGGGTGTAATTATTAATTACAAGAACCCTAGTCATCTGAGCGTGGTTATCCATAACGCGCGTTGCTACGATAATTTTTTCCTTCTCGAATCACTTGTTGAACGTAGAGAAATGATCCGTTCACAGGGGAGAGCGTTCTTGTCATACAGGGAAAGTTAAGGTTATTGGAGAGATTATGGGAAGATTCAAAGTAATCATAAAGTATATTCGGCACGGGTTTCGAGGGATCGCAATTAAAATTATAGATAGTTTCAGCTTTCTATGTACCTCCCTAGAGAAATGCGTTATCTTACCTCGAACCTGAGCAGCTTAAATCACTCGTAAGTGTATCCTGATGATGAACGCTTCAAACTAGTCGCTCGTAAAGGTGTGTTCCCCTATGACTTATAGAATCATTTGAGCGGCTGAACGAGACTCAGTTACGAGCAAAGATAAATTTTATAACGCGCTCAGGATAGTCATATCTCTCAGGAAGACTATGATCACGCTGTGAGGTTTGGCGGCTATTTGAATGTATGAATCTTTGGGATTACTCGAACCTCTACCTGCTACTGACGTAACTTTACTGGCCGACGTCTTTGAGAACTTTCGTTGATCTTTGTATGAAGACGTATAGGCTCGATCCCGGTGGTCTCTTACAGCCCCCAGTCTCGCGTACCAAGCTCTATTGAGAATAACCCAGGTACGGCTCGAATTAATAGATGACGTAGATATACATCAATTCTTGAGGGAGCTATTCGGGGAGGTATGTTTCGTAGCTAACCGTCATTCTGTAGCTAATAATCGTTATATGAGTTCATTTGACCGTTCCAAACAGAGTCTTACCTTGTTTTATCTAGACGTGAATGGACTCTATTCATTTAGCATGTTGAGCTCGTTACCCTATAGGGGGTTCAGGTGGCTTGAAGATGATGAAAATTGAACGTTTGGACGTGCTAAACGTGGAGGACGATGCGGATACGGGCTATATCTTGCAGGTAGATCTTGAATATCCGCAAGATGTACGCGACGCTCATTCTGACTTGCCGTTTTGTTCTGAGAAAGGGATTCCACCCGTAGGGAAACACGAGAAATTGTTAACGACTTTAGCTGATAAAACTAGGTACGTCATTCACTTCGTCATCTAAAGTTATGTTTAGTGAATGGGTTGAAACTGAGGAGGGTACACCGGGTTCTCAGTTTCAAACAATCTCCATGGATGGCTCCGTATACCAAGCTGAACGCGGAAATGAGGAGTAAAGCGAGCAATCAGTTTGAAAACATGTTTTTCAAACTGATGAACAATGCCGCATTCGGCCGCCTTATATCTAACAAGAGGCCCTACCGTACGGTAAAAATAAACTACCAGGTGGGAAGGGAAATTTGGAGCGGGTAACCTCTATAGCCAGTCCAAACTTTAAAAACCATATGATTTTATCAGAAAACCTGGTCATCATTGAGATGCAACCGCAGGAGATTTACTTTGATATGCCAATTTATGCGGGATTCGCCATTTTGGAAATCTCGAAAGTAGTCATGTACGGTCTACATTACCAGGCCATGGTTCCTGCCTTCCTTCCAGGTACGTTAAAACTCCAATATACAGGTACAGACTCACTTCTCTAACTACATGACTGTTGAGGATGCGTACCAGCGACTTATCCTGTTAGCTAATGACTACCTGGACACTCCACTTACGGACAAGCAATGTTTACGGCATGCCCATAGTAAATAAAGGGTGTGCTCGGTAAACTAAAAGACGAGACTCGAGGTCGGATCATCACCGAGTTCATAGGTTTACGCCCTAAACTTATTCATTTGCGGTGCAAGGAGATGGTGAGACGCTCAAGGCTAAAGGTGTAAGAGTAGCGCGTTAAGAACGCTCTCTTTAGAGGACTATCGTAATTGTTTGACTAATGAAACGGTAGTCATGAGAGAAGCTCGTTCAATAAGAGCTGTAGGATTCAAACTTTACACACAAAAATTCAATCGGGTTGCACTATGCTCTATCGACGACAAACGACACATGTTACTGGATCAGTCAGAACTCTACTTGGGGCCATTACTCTATAAGCGAGCAACCAACTACTTCCTTCCAAGAGACCTCGATTGAAGCCGGACCTCATGTCTATAGTGCAAGTGCGTGTGTCAGTGGCTGATCTACAACTTTATCCAGTACAAGTGACAGGCATCTACTAACCCTCATGTCTCTATAGTGTAAGTGAATAATTAATGTCAATGTATAAGAACTAGAAAAAAATGTTAGTGCTTTAAAAAAGACTTGGGAAAAATATTCGCGTTCTATAACTTAACTGAAGAAAAAAATAAAATAAACTAATTTAGTGCATATCTGTTTTCAGTGTACGCATGTTTTAATTAATGTCATAGAAAAAAGATAGTGCTTTTTAAAAAAAGAATTGGGAAAAAAAATATTCATGTTCTATAACCTCCATGTCTCTATAGTGTAAGTGAATAATTAATGTCAATGTATAAGAACTAGAAAAAATGTTAGCGCTTTTAAAAAGACTTGAGCAATATATTTTTGAAAGATCAACGAAGCTTGTGATCGTGTCAATTGTATAACTTGTTGATAGGTTGCCAACGTGAATATATTTTTGAAAGATCAGCAAAGCTTGTGATCATGTCAATTGTAGGTTGTCACCGTGAATATATTTTTGAAAGATCAACAAAGCTTGTCATCGTGTCAATTGTATAACTTGTTGATAGGTTGTCAACGTGAATATATTTTTGAAAGATCAACAAAGCTTGTGATCATGTCAATTGTATAACTTGTTGATAAGTTGTCAACATTAATATATTTTGAAAGATCAACAAAGCTTGTGATCGAGTCAATTGTATAACTTGTTGATATGTTGTCAACGTGAATATATTTTTGAAAGATCAAAAAAGCCTGTGATCGTGTGGAATTGTATAACTTTGTTGATAGGTTGTCAACGTGAATATATTATTTTGAAAGATCAACAAAGCTTGTGATCATGTCAATTGTATAACTTGTGATAAGTTGTCAACGTGAATATATTTTTGAAAGATCAACAAAGCTTGTGATCGTGTCAATTGTATAACTTGTTGATAGGTTGTCAACGTGAATATATTTTTGAAAGATCAACAAGCTTGTGATCATGTCAATTGTATAACTTGTTGATAAGTTGTCAACATGAATATATTTTTGAAAGATCAACAAAGCTTGTCATCATGTCAATTGTATAACTTGTTGATAGGTTGTCAACATGAATATATTTTGAGAAGATCAAAAAATCTTGCGATCGTTACAATTGTATAACTTGTTGATAGGTTGTCAACGTGAATATATTTTTGAAAGATCAGCAACGCTTGTGATCATGTCAATTGTATAACTTGTTGATAGGTTGTCAACATGAATATATTTTGAAAGATCAACAAAGTTGTGATCGTAACAATTGTATAACTTGTTGATAGGTTGTCAACGTGAATATATTTTTGAAAGATCAACAAAGCTTGCCATCATGTCAATTGTATAACTTGTTCCGTGTTAGGTTAGCTAAAGTTTTGACAAAGCTGTGATCATGTCTGATAGGTTGTCAACGTGAATATATTTTTTGAAAGATCACAAAGCTTGTCATCGAGACAATTGTATAACTTGCTGATAGGTTGCCAACGTGAATAGTCGTGGTTAACTCCAGCTGCGTGACGAGAGCAGGAATTGGGAAGGGGGGGTCCTCATTTGGAGAGTGGAACCCTCAGTTCACCTGCCAAGATTCGAACCTCGATCTCCTCTACGGAACTACATTTGCTTTGAGGGAGAATAGAAAAAACCAACCTTCAGTTCACCTGCCAAGATTCGAACCCCGATCTCCTGTTTTACGAGTAATATGAAGTGGAATGCACCGTATAGAATTGAGAGTGGAAAAACCAATCCTCAGTTCGCCTCGAACCTCGATCTCTCCTACGCTAATGGATTAGGAATTAGGGAGCGCATTTGCTGGAGGGAGAGTGAGAAAAACCAACCCACAGTTCACCTGACCGGGATTCGAAACCTGGATCTCCTCTTTTTACGAATTTTGGTAAAATCGCATTTGCTTGGAGGGAGGATGGAAAAACAAGCACATCATCTTCGATATGTTTCGAATGTACCGTGAGTAAAATCGTTCTTCCTGGAAGCGGAGCCTCATTTGCTTGGAGGGAGGATGGAAAAAACAAACACATCATCATCCGATATGTTTTGAAATAAAAATCGTTCTTCCTGTAAGTAGAGTCTCATTTGCTTGGAGAGAGGATAGAAAAACAAACACATCATCTTCCGATATGTTTGAAAAACCGAATGTACGTGAGTAAAATCGTTCGGGAACCCTCATTTGCTTGGAGGGAGGATGGAAAAAACAAACACATCATCATTCGATATGTTTCGAATGTACCGTGAGTAAAATCGTTCTTCTGGAAGTGGAGCCTCATTTGCTTGGAGAGAGGATGGAAAAACAAAACAACATCATCTTCCGATATATTTCGAAATAAAATTGTTCTTCTGGAAGGGGGACCTGCATTTGCTTGGAGAGAGGAGGAAAAAACAAACACATCATCATCCGATATGTTTCGAAATAAATTGTTCTTCTGGAAGGGGGACCTGCATTTGCTTGGAGAGAGGATGGAAAAACAAACACATCATCTTCCGATATGTTTTGAAAAACGAATGTACCGTGAGTAAAATCGTTCGGGAACCTCAGTTGCTTGGAGAGAGGATGGAAAAGGAAAAAACAAACACATCATCTTCGATATGTTTCGAAAAAAGTTTTATCCGAATGTACCGTGAGTAAATGTTCTTCCTGGAAGGGGGACCTGCATTTGCTTGGAGAGAGGATGGAAAAAAACAAACACATCATCTTCCGATATGTTTTGTGTACCGAATGTAAAATCGTTCTTCTGAAAGGGGGGCCTGCATTTGCTTTGGAGGGAGGATGGAAAAACAAAACATCATCATCCGATATGTTTTGAAAAACTGAATGTACCGTATGTAAAATCATCTGGAAGTGAACCTCATTTGCTTGGAGGGAGGGCGGAAAAACAAACTATCATCATCCGATATGTTTTGAAAAACAGAATGTACCGTGAGTAAAATCGTTCGGGAACCCTCATTGCTTGGAGGGAGGGGTGGAAAACACAAACGCATCATCTTCCTATATGTTTCGAATGTACCATGAGTAAAATCGTTCGGGAACCCTCATTTGCTTGGAGGGAGGGTGAAAAACAAACACATCATCATCCGATATGTTTTGAAAAAAGTTTTATCGAATTGTACCATGTTGAGAGTATGTTAAAATCATCTGGAAGTGAACCCTCATTGCTTGGAGGGAGGGTGAAAAAACAAACACATCATCGAACCGCATTTGGAGAGTGGGACCCTCAGTTCACCCGACCGGGATTCGAACCTCGATCTCATCGTTTTTTAGGTTTTGAATTCCCGAATAATTTTTAAGAATTGGGGATGAGAACCAACATTTGCTTGGAGGGAGAGCGGAAAAACGGCCCTTAGTTCACCCTGTCAAGATTCGAACCTCGATCTCCCTATGATAATGGATTAGGAATTGGGAAGGTTGAATTAGGAACCTACATTTGCTTGGAGGGAGAGTGAAAAACAGCTCTCAGTTGCCCAACCGGGATTCGAACTCGATCTCCCCTACGCTAATGGATTAGGAACCTACATTTGGAGAGTGGAAAACCGACCCTCAGTTCACCTGACCAAGATTCGAACCTGGATCTCCTCTTTTTAATTCTGATACGAATTTGAATATATAATGCAACATGAAGTGGAATGTACAGTAGGGAATTGGACTACATTATCTAATTTGAAAAAAAAAAAAATAGGTTTTGAATTCCTGAAATGGAGATGAATAAGATTTAATTTTTTAAGTAAGTACTCCCGTATTAGCTGAACCCGCATTTGCTTGGAGGGAGAGTTAATGAAATGAGGATAAATAAGATTTAGTAAGTACACCCGTATTAGCCGAACTGCATTTGCTTGGAGGGAGGTGGAAAAACAAGCACATCATCTTCCGATATGTTTCGGAAAAAAGTTTTTATCCGAATGTACCGATATGTAAAATCATCCTGGAAGTGACCCTCATTTGCTTGGAGGGAGGGTGAAAAAACAAACACATCATCGAACCGCATTTGGAGAGTGAACGCCTCAGTTCACCCGACCGGATTAGAACTCGATCCCCCTACGCTAATGGATTAGGAATTAGGAACTACATTTGCTTGGAGGGAGAGCGGAAAAACCAGCTCTCAGTTCACCCTGGCAAGATTTAACTCGAACTGTTCAAGTGGTGAAGTGTTCTAACATGTTTAGACAAGACTTTAGAGAAAGACATTTTTTGTATGCATCAAGTGAAAGACTATGAGGAAAAGAGAATTTTACGTATATGTGTATGTATGTATCTCATAACCTTAAGAATATACTCGCTAAATAAAAAAGTTGTACTATTTATTTAAGTCCTTGATCGTAGAAATAAAAGAGTATCCATTTAAAGCTAAGGTCTTTTATAATAAGGAGGTATGTATGTTTCATTCAGAGCAGAAAAGATCATTTTAAATATGTATTTTTCCAGCATAGTCTAAAAAAACTGTTCGAGGGAAGGAGGGCTATACCAAAAAACCCGCCACCTCCTACTCTGAGAGAGAGAGAGAGAGAGAGGAGGAGAGGGAGAGGCAGAGAGATAGAAAGAGGGGAGGAGAGGAAGAGAGAGACATAGAGATAGAAAGAGGGGCGGAGAGGAAGAGAGAGACAGAGAGATAGAAAGAGGGGAGGAAGAAGAGAGAGACATTTCTCCCCACCTCTCCGCATGTAGCACCCGCGAGTCCACGCCGTGGGAGGGGAGGGGGGAAAGGTCAGGGGAGGGGGGACACACTCACACATTACTCCTCCGTCCCAGTATTTCCATGAGTATGTGTTGTGAGAGACAGAGAGATAGAACACGCGAGCCAACGGCGCGGGAGGGGAGGGAAAGGGTTGAGGGGTGGGGACACACACTCACACATATACACATTACCCCTCCGTGCCCTCATAGATTATAATGTATACTACTACGCTACTCATCTGTGCTTTGGGTTCTATTAGATTCTTGCTCATTTCAATATCTGTAAAGTCAATTAAATTTATTTTGTGAAGCTTATTTTGTTTATTTTATAAATATTAACTGAAATTATAATTTATTTGAGCTTGGAAGGTTACGATTAATTTGGCCGGGTAAGTACGATAGTAAAATGTTCATAAATAATTGCTAGTTTTGAAAATAAAGTCATCTATATATAATTTTGTAAGGATTGATTTGCCAGAGGGCTAGATTAATGAATACGTGTGACAATTTGCTCCATATCATATTATTATAAAATGTTCGAGTTTTTACTCACGAACAAAACATCTCGTATTGAATCATTCATTATGACAGGAACTTTGGTCTTATAATTACAGCCCTGATGAGTGCTTCATACAGCCTATGAGCAAGTCTGTTATAGCATCTGTTATAGCCGTTACCTGCGAGCTTATGGTGATTAAGGGTTCAATTAGGGAATAAATGAAAGGCATGGAGAAAGTATCATTGTACAGGTAGTTCCAGAACTTCATCCAGGAAATATGGGGGAAGTATTGTCTTACAGGTAGTTCCAGAACTTCATCCAAGAAATATGGGGGAAGTATTGTCGTACAGGTAGTTCCAGAACTTCATTAGGTAATATGGGGAAGTATCGTCGTACATGTAGTTTCACAACCCCCACCCAAGAAATGCGGACGTGATTATCGCGAGCGGTTTGAAAACAAAAAGAACTGTTTCCCAAACACAAAAATAAATAAAGATAATATCTCCCCAAGACTTCCTACGAACATATTTAAGGTAAAAACCATCGGATTGTAACCAACTACCGTAAAAATGGTTCATTTTTATATCTGCTGGCCTCTTGAGAATCGAACCGTCACCAAGGACTCGCAATCGTACCGTGAAAACTGGGAGGTAAATTGTCGAACACTGCTCCAAGGTCACAGGAAGGGAAGCGTGTCATTCAATTGCTCCTTGGAGACAATCCAGTTTCGCTCTGTGAGTTAATACTATAACCATCAGCTGGTTCTGATGGTCGCGTGGTCAGGAGTGAGACAATTGCTGTTAGAGAGTTAACAGACTATAACCATCAGTTGGTTCTAATGGTCGAGTGGTC
>JBCFYV010004023.1:0-24280 GCA_039000515.1 Timema cristinae | reverse complement strand
AAGAAGTGTGCCTGTATTAAGTGATGAGAAATAAAAAATGTTCAATTTCTTTGACAGAAAATATGTCCAACTACTTAAATTAGTTTCAATAAAGCAATCAGAACAATTCCTGTTTTATTCTTACACTCACGTATCGACTACAGCGCTTGGTGGTTGAATCCAAGGGTGCACCCAGAGGGGGGCAAGTGTGGCATTCACCCTCCCCCCCCAAAAGACAGCAAATATTTTAAATAAGAACTTTAAAATATAACCTTTACATCCAATAAATCTTCAGTGCTCTGTATTTTAATTCTTCTACTTATAATTTAAGAACAGGCTTACAACGTGATAATACCCAATTTGTAAAAATAAAGTACAGAAATAGTAGCGTCGATAAATTTTAAAGTAGGCCATTTAAATTATTTTAATTCCTTGCCCTTAGTTATCAACAAAATATCTCCAAATGTCTTCTGAAGTCCTTTGATATTTATAAATTAGCTTGGCTATCAGAAGTTAGGGGGCTATACTCCCCTTTCCTCCTTGTCGCAGCCTTGATCAAATGTCCACCCCAAAGTACATTTCAGAGGGCGCCACTGGTTGAATGTGTCACTAACGTCATGTCTGCTGCAGATCAGATGATTATAATCAAAGCCTTAACGAATACACCTCCTTTCCCTGAGATTCAATGATCTTAATATCTTACTGAAAAATGTTCACATTGCTATTAACTCATTACATTAACTTGAAGTGACTTTAATCCCACTTTGACTTATCCTGCTCACCTTAACTAGCTGTAACTTCCATCTCAACTTGTCTTTATATGCCTAATTTTAATTTTTCAAAAGAGAGAAATATATAATTTACTTTTGGTGGATCGCACCCAAAGCAACGAGTTAGACTAACCATCAAAAATTCGTTGACGAGAACTTCCTTTTTGTCGCCTCGAAGAGTGTCAAATATCCAGTCTGGATGAATAAAATGGTTTTTGTTACTGAGAAAATCTAGATAGCAATTTGTTTCATTGCATGCCATTATTACTTCAGTAAGAAGAATAGTAAAAAGAAACCAAAATAACTTTTTTCACTTTATGATAAGAGCAGTCAGACACCATTTGATTAACACTTTCTCTTTGATTTTCATACATTTTACCAAAGTATTTTTAATAAATAAAAAACAAACAAGTATAAATGATCTCTATGGTCCAAGGAAGGATTAATATTCGTCAAAGTCAAGTTAGTTTATTAAAATATATTGAATACTTACCAACAGGACCAGTCTGTTGTGCAACAGGCAAAACATTTTCCTTTACTGACACAACATGTATACATTATAAACAAATTCAGCCGAGTAGAAAGCCAGATGGAATAATCAATGGTAAAGATATACTTCCATTAATGGGGGAAATTTACTTTTTTATTAAATAAAGTTGAAGAATGACAACTAGGCCACGGTATCACAACCAAGAACTTTGTCTTAGAACATAAATGATCTACCACTGAACTATATATGATTCATTTTGTGCTCAGGGTAATTCATTGTCAATAGTTTAAGGCAGAGTCTTAACTGTCGTGTGAGACCAGTGGATATTTAATAGCTATCATAACCAAGACCATCGGTCGCTCTGGATCAGCGTTTTATGCTTGCACAATAATCAATTGTACATGTTTGACCATTATTGGTTGAAATAGTCATTGGTATACCACCGTTAACCCATATGTATTTATACACAAATATAGTAAATACATTTATATACTGGAATTGAAACCAAGGGCCTTTGTCTTTACGTGCCAATGCTTTATATGAAATTGAAAGTATTATACTATTTCTAATTATGTTAATATATAGCTTTCCTAATATTGAAAGGAACCCATTGCCTGAAGTGACGTCACTCCAAGAGAAATATTTGCTTGTCGTGTCCGATGCAACAAGAGTAGACTACAGGGAATCTACGATAGGAGAGGTGATGACAGATAAAAGAAGCTTATTTATTGCTAACATTGACTAAATGTGATTAATGTCAACCTATCATGAAATCATTATTATTTGCTCAGTAATACAATAATATACTAGATAGGTATTATCAAACTATTCTAGTAATACTTTTTCGTAATCTGTAGAAAGAACAAAAAATATTAATTAAACTACTAACGTTATGTGGGGATACTTTGTGACTGGCGAGGTATATTTGTGACGAAGGGAGCGTAACTCTCATTTTTTAATTTCCTGCCACGGACACACAGGTGTTGCCAAGTGTTTCTGCAGGTTTCAAATATTGGCTTAAACTGGTTTTCAGATCTGCCAAAATTATATAATCACGCCCCCCTCGTCACAAAGATAAAGTATCATAAAGTCATAAAGTATCCCCACTTTAAGGTATTTGTTTGTTTCGCGGTTGTGGCAATAAGATAATATATTAGAGTGCATTAAACAACCAATTAAAACGCCCTCTCCTTATATCCACTACTGTGTGACGCTTGTCCCTATAATACATTTTAGGGAACATTCTAAATGAACACGTTTTAAGTAAGGAGTAGTTAAATTGAGAGTTAAGAGTATAGCGGATTTAAAATTATTGCGCCCCTAGGCACAATAACTAAATATGCGCCCCACCCCCCTCACATTTTTTTTCAAGGGCTTTAGGAAGTTTTGGTGGAAAGAGGTATTTGGAGGGGGGGGGGAGGTGGAAGTTATTATTCGAGAAAAGATTTCAACTAAAGATAATCAGGCATATACAGTACATGTCCTACAGTAGCTTGAGTTAACATTATGAAGAAGCAAAAACTGACGTCAGTTACAAAGCGATTGCAAAGTACAGTTATTTAAACAAAAAGTCTTTAATTTTTAAACGTAATTATTAAAAATAAATTATTATCATCTAAAAAAAAAAGTCATCCAAAATGTGCCGCCCCTAAAGCCGCCACCCTAGGCCCGTGCCTAGTGGGCCTCCTATAGTGTAAATCCACTTCTAGTTAAAACTTAGGTATGTCGATATAAAAAATAACCAATTTAAATTCAAAAGTTAAGTTGTTATTAAAGTGGATACTATATAATGTGATGTTGAAAACAATAAAAAAAATTGAAAGTATTTTTTTAGAGGAACTGCTGCCCGGCTGTTTTGAGTGAGAATTCCTCGGTGTGGACGAACGGCGTCATGCTGGACATGTCTTGTATGATCCTGATGCCACCTTAGGGATGGCGAACAGGGGAAAGGCGTCACATATGTCGTTGTTTTCTTCGATTATCCCTGAGTTCGTCCAGTCCGCGATGACGATATCCATGGTCGGGTTCTGTCTTGTCTGGATGAACGTGTGTGGTGCGTCCGTTGGTCTTAGTATCACTGCCCCGTTCTTGATAGAGGTGAATCTCTCCTTTCCTTTCCAGTAGATTGGCCTGATGAAATCGACCCCTTGGGAGCTGTAGGTGCAGTCTTCCAGTCGTAGCGATGTAATGTTTTCGTCTATCAGGATTTCTTTCATGTCCTTCCCCAGATTGGGGAATGGAGATATTGGTTCCAGGTCCCCTTCTTCTCCTATCTCGTCCTTTGGTGCTGAGTCTCTCGGGAAGTTTGGTCTGTCGGCTCGTGGGACCGGGTCCGCCACTGGGTCCTCGACTTCTTCCTCTATTGTTTCGATGCCGAGTTCCGCTACTAGGGCTTCTAGCGTGTCCGCGGGTTCCATGGTGTCGGTTATTGCTTGGGCCGCAGCTTCATACCAGTGTTTTAGTGTTTCCTGGTCCGGTAGTGGGTTTCCCCATGTGTCTTATTCTTCTTGTTCTGCTGCTACTTCGTCTTCGGAGACAGAGCTTTGGTCGATGTGCTCCGGAATTATGCCGTCCCAGACGTCCAGTTGTGGGCGGCTGATGTCTGTCAGAACAGCTTCGTCTAGAAACGCGAGATCTTCTAAAGATAGCTCGTAGAAAATCTGTTCGATGTATTGGAAGTCTTCCCGTGGTATCAGGGGTTCTAGCCCAGCTTCTCTGTATGCTTGTTCGAGACTTTCCTGGCTTGGAGGCAACTTTTTCAATCTTGCCATGTCGGTTGCTTCTGTTGTTGCCACTCCCCGCGCCAGGCTCCGATTGATTGATTGATTGATTGATTGCAGAGCTGCAAAAAAAGAGTGTCTGCATATGAAGTTTTCCATAAAAGATTTGGTTTTATTCTAAACCTAACTTCAATTGAAGATAATGAAATAATTTCAAGCTGCGGGGAACTTACCAAGCAATACAAAAACGCCTTACAAGATTATTTTCCGGGGAAGTGTGTTCAATTTAGGTATTTGTTAATAAACACACCTAGTGATATAAAATCAAAAGGAAATACAAATAAGAAGAAAAAGAGATAGTTATTGCGCCTTTTTCGTGTTGTTAGAGATAAAAAATTGTATTACATATCCCCAAATGAAAACATTACTTTAATAATTATTTTAAGCACAGCCATTATAAATTGTAGTGGAGAACAATAGTTTTCAACGTTGAAACGTCTGAAAAACTATCTAGGCATATCCAAGGTGGAAGATAAGTTAAATACGCCTGCTGTTATGGCAATTGAAAGAGATTTAACCGAAGCACTGAACTTTCAGGAGTTAATAGAAACATTTTATAAAGCTAAATAACACAGAAAAAATGTAACACTGACACCGTAAAAAATATAAATAGGGAACTATTTTGTGTTAAACAAATTATCTTTTTGTAACTAATAGGCCCATGGAAATTTAAAATGTTTAAAAGCTTTTCAAAGAATAATTATTGAAGAAATAATGTATAGTTTAAAAAAATCATTAATGCTAAAATATTGCCATTCACTAATTACTTTGTTTCAAACTAACCAATATGGTTTGTTGATTCTTGGATGGAATTTCAGTAAGAATAATATTAGTAAGTATAATATGGTCATATTATAAGGGATATACTGAAAATAGTAGCAATAAATGTCTACAACTGTACAACATTATTATTTGTGCTTATTAACAAATAACATTATGATGTTTTGGTGGAAGGCGTTTTTAAGGGCGGGGGGGGGGGGGGGCTATAGCTCATGTGCCTACGAGCACCATATCTCTAACCTAGAGCCGCACTGCAGGTGGATAGTGGGTAACTCGGAGGCTAGAGGGTGGGTGAAGGGTGGATATAGTCCAGCCGCACTGCACGATGGAATAATATAGGTATCACCGTGGGTCTCAGTGTAAAACTGTCGGATGTGAGCTGAACATGTCTCTCTCAAAATTTTCCAAAAGTCTTCTGCTCTGCGATAGCTTCTATCTCGGATACGTGATGAGAAATGAAAAGAGGTCGTGGGTACACGAGTACAGCTTAGACAGAGATTATGATAGTGAATTTTTGTGAGTTTATAAGAAGATGAGAAATTATCCAGATAGATTTTTAACTATGCACGGAAGAGTGTAGATTCTTTTGATCATCTTCTAAGTAAAGTGCAAGACAAACTTTAAGGAATTTCTACAAACTTCAGAAAAGCAATTTCTGCAGAACAGCGCTTGATTCTCGCATTAAGGTGAATTTTATTTATATTTATATTAATTTAATTATAATTTTATTTATTTTACACTAAAGTACAGTAACATATTTTGTATGATAAGAAAATAGTTTATTAGATCCACAAATTCTGAATGAAACTAATAAATATATATATATATATATATATATATATATATATATATATATACCGTAAGGTAATCAAATGAGATATTTATTTAAAACTTATTTATTTAAAAAAGAGTAAATAGCGTTTAGTTTCTAGAAGCTGATGCTCTTCTGAATGAATTCACAAAAATTCCATAGATGACATATTGGTGTAGGTAGGTTGTGGTGCAGGAGACGGAGTAGATGAAGTGTGATACTGAGCACTCTCAGTAGACACAAATGACACAGAGGATGAACCATAGTAGTGTGCCTGATGATATGGTTCCATCACTCCTGTTTGATTACTGGCGAAACCTCTGATTGTACCCGAACCTTACTGCGCTGCCTCATGCTCTGCCAAAATTAAATTTTGTATTTCTGACCGAATCCGGAGTTTTTTGTGTGGATGTAAATTCCTCCATGTACGGAAGAAGACCTTTGAAAAAAAAAAGCAGATCTAGATTGTTATCTGCACTAATATCCCTCTCTAGTAGCTCCACCTTCCACCTCTCAATGTCAAGTATCCCCCCCCCCCTCTCTATTTTGTGTTGGTCCTTTATTTCTGAAGTTCAGTTTCCGTTTATTTATATTTGCTCTTTTGATACTAAAATCAATAATTTTTCCAGCTTGAGAGCTGTCTTCAACCTTTTTAAGACTCAGATTTTCCTTTAAAGTTCCTGGTTGACTTGCCGAAGCCATTTGTTTCTCTGCCATTGTAAAAGCAGAAATTGTATCAGTGGCTGTCTCTTTCATTGTTCCTACTTCTGATATGGACGAAGCCAGAAAATTTTCTGCATTAAAACCATCATTGATTTCATTTAGCAGAGATTTATCAGACAGTTCTGAAGCTTTTGTCAAAGCTAAACTGTCTTCCCTCGCATCATCTGAAGACATCAAAACATCCTTAAGAAATAACAGCTGGTTGTAAAATGCCCAGGAGCTTGTGGTTTTGATACAGGCATCACTTCCAGATCTTGGTTTATCCAACTCACGCAGCTGGGACATAAAGTAAGCACGGAGATTTTTCCATCTACTTTTGGCAACATTCACTGCAACATAAAAACAAACTGCTGTGTAGTTAAGAATGTAAAGCATAAAGGTTTTACTTTTGAATGAAATTGTGTGATAAAGTCTAATTATTTTTGTTATTTTCCTTACAGATTCCTGGCAACTGGGGACTCATTTACTTCTCTTGCTGGACGTTTCAAAATGGGAAAAACAACAGTATCGGAAATTATTATTGACCCATGTATGGTTTTATGGAATAAGCTGAAAGATGAGTACATGCCAACTCCCACCAGAGATATGTGGTATTCAGTTGCAGATAAGTTCTACGAAAAATGGAATTTTCCTAATTGTATTGGGTGCATTGATGGAAAGCATGTACGAATGAAATCTCCTTCTAATAGTGGATCAAAATATTACAACTATAAGCAATTTTTCTCCATTATTCTTCAAGCAGTTGTGGATGCCAACCGCAAACTAATTGCTATTGACTTAGGAACTCCAGGAAGACAAAGTGATGGTGGAAATTTTCAGAAATCTTCTCTTTTTCATCGACTATAGGCAAAGAAACTCAATGTTCCATAAGACAGACCTCTCCCTTTTACGGATATAGAAGCGCCATTTGTGCTCCTTGGTGATGAAGGATACCCTCTACTCCCTTACTTGATGAGACCTTATCCTGGCAGTGACCTGGATGATGAGAAACGAATTTTTAACTATCGGTTGAGTCGTGCAAGGAACATTGTTGAATGTGCTTTTGGCTTAATGACAGCCAAATGGAAACTGTTAAACAAGTCAATTGAGACAAGTGTACAGCAAGCTGTTGAAATGGTAAAAGCAATTTGCATTTCTCACAACTATGTTTAAATACATGATGGGTTTGAGGCCTATAGCACTCCACAACTGGGTCAGACAAGAGGCAGAAAGGACGAAGACATGACGCCGGTAAACCATCGCTTTCCAGCAGTTGCTCTAAGAGCCCGGGAAACATTCAAGACCTACTTCAATGGTGTTGGTGCAGTTCCATGGCAAGAAGACTATGCTCTTCCAGTAAACATCATTCGTAGACACAACATGGACCAAAACAATATGTAATAATTGGTGCTGTATTTTAGTTCACAATAAGTTTAACTGTTTTGATGTTTTCAGCTCATAAAACTTTTTGTGTCAGTAAAATATTTTCCAGAATATCTATTTTTTCCCGAGTTTTCGTGTTTTCAGATGGTGGTCGTCCATAAACCACGTAACGCTTTGAGGGGGTGAGCTCTACATGGGGGGATGGTGGGGTACATCAAAGTGTTACGTAACACAGGTCTTAACATCAAATTCTACTGTTGAAAAGCAATATTATTGTTCATGTTTTCACCTTTGATAAACATAATTATGGATAACTTCCATTGAAAATGCAAGTTTACCACTTACTTTTTGTTTATCAATATTTCGAATGTGCTTGTATGGCATTGTCTGTCCGAGACTATGAACACCAAGCACTTTCAAAAACACATATTTTCTTGCAGATGACAGTGACATGTTCATACTCACGACACTTGTTTAGATTTGTCCATCTACTGACCCCCTCACGTTCTTTAGTTGGATAACAGCTGTCAGTCGAAGAGGTCTTAATTTATAAGCATAATTGTGTTTGAGTATAATTTAAATACCTATTGCACATTCTTTTACATAGGCCATGAATAATCACTTGTGTTTGTACAGAAACAAAAATAATTTCTTCAAAAAGAGGAGACTTGTTTATTGCTTTGGTATAAAAAGTGACATCCAGAAAAAATAGTGGAAGAGTCTGAAAAAGATGTTGTAGTGAAATGGAAAGAAGCAAAAGTACAGAATTTATCTCAAGGCAAGTTTGAGGAGTCTATCAATAGTGTTATTTCTTCTTACCAGCAGCATGTCATGAAAATTAAAGCTTCAAATTTAATTAAGCATTCACAAAAGGTAGGTGTATTTAAGCCTATACCTTTTCCCTTCTGATAAATCTAATGTGTATATATATAAATGCAACTATTATATAGACCATATGGTGGCTGCATTGTCTAAATTGTCATTATCTCAGTAAACTAGACGGCCGATGTTGGGGAGATGGGGTTCGAATACCAGTCATGTCTACTGAGGGTTGCTTTTCCTAAATGATTTCCCACTCACCCTCTATGCAAATGCTGGTAAATTTTCTTTAAAATTCTACCTTTTTAGTATACATTGTGTAGGGTAGTATAGTAAAATTGTAGTTATTCTAATTATTTTTTATTATATTTATCTAATGGAATAGAAATGAGGAAAATAGAATTATAGAGGTATTCTTCCCTCATTAACGTGTAAAGAGATTATAAAACCATTTATAAAAAGCCACTTTAAGTACACCCAACAGCTATTCGAACCCTGATTTCTGCTTCAATGGTCATCTAGTCTGTTTCAAGAGTGAAGCTAGGATCCAGAATCGATGTTGGAATGAAACACGAGTCTAGGTATTGATAAGTTAATTAAAGTAAAGTTGTAGATTATTAATCCAATAATAATTTAGAAAAGTTGTATACCAAGAATTATTTAAATATCTCTCTATCTGATGATAATATGACTATCATAAAACGTGCACAATATTAAGAAAGCTGTTTTCCCCCAGCGTCAAGTATTTGATGTGGGCACTTTAACATCATCATGTAGCGCCACTATAGAAAAGGGCCATCCTACTCAAAACATAGTAGTCACGTCTGGCTCTTACTCAGATCGCAAACCTGGCATCCATAACATAAATATAACAAGAGGTTTTTTTCATGAACCTGAGGAATTTGTACTCAACGTTTTTATATCTGTACGTGTCTGTCTTATCTGTTTGTATAAAAAATTATACTCTCTGAAATAATTTATGCTCACGATTTAAAATAGATTTTAAGAAGTATTAATTCTGAATTCCTCCTTTAGTATCACAAAACTTCCCTATGAAATAATGACATTCATTCTTGGTGAGAAAAGTTAAGTAACACGGGGGGGGGGGGGGCTAGGCTAAATTCTACATGGTGTTACATTGGGGAAGGGGGGGGGGGCTAAAAAGGTAAGAAAAAAGCGTTACTTGTTTTATGGAGGACCTCATAGATAAACACACGCATACTTTTTTCGCACTTTGCATGCCATTCACTTCTTTCGCCTAATGTGGTAAATATCTCTATAATAGGATTCTATACTGAATACAGAAAAATATATCTCAGCCTTACAAAACTTATACATAAAACCCTATTTTATATTAAAATAATGGGTCAATAAACACAAAATTTCACTTACTATCAACGCCAACTTCCTTGGCAACTTCTGCCCACAAAGCTTTTAGAATTTTAGAATTTTACCTCAATTCATCTACCGGGTCCCATATCGCTTTCCGCTCTAACGGCTGAGATCAGCAGCTCCTCCATGACTAACGCGTGGTGGCTAGGTGAAATTATCCCTCGCTACATGCCTGGCGACTTGCTAGGCTGGTTGGGTTGGAGGACCCAGTGCGGCCGGTGCCGTCTGGCTGCCTGTGACGGAAACGTGGCTGGTGGGTTGCTTGGCGACCCTCCACATAAACAACTCGCACTACGGCCGCACCCCTAGGTTCATCATGTAATGTGGTGTTGTATCACCTAAGGGTATTATATTAGGGCTCCAAGATTTATGTTACCGGGCCTGCGCAGCGATCACAGCGCTAGCCCATATTTGAGCAAACTATGCAAATAAAAAACTTAAAGTCTTGACAAAATCTACATGCTGTGTAGTGAGGAGTGTCATAATGGGTGGCTTAGGGCAATGAATTTATCAAACAACAATGCTACTGTCGTTCTGACATAAACTAATGAATTAAACTATTGCTATGTATTATTGATAATCCATGACAACAACATGTAAAACCAATACTAATTTTATCCAGTATTTATGTTAACATGATTATTTTATTGTTTCGAAAATGATATAAATAGGAAAAATTTAAATATTTCATACTAAACATATTTGTTCTTGGTCATGGTGCTCATTCATGAAGCCATGGATTATAAATTTATAGTTGTCATGGTTCTTGGTTTGTCTTTACGTAAGTACTTGGATTTTTACATTAGATTCTAAAGTGAATTTATTTTAGATTACTTATCAAACATTTGAAAAAGCCGTGTCACTAATGATATGGACCTTTTGATTATAGTAGAAACACTCGTAAGTAAATATAAACATTAACTTTTAGGATTAACACCATGGTAGAGCCTTATATTTTGATATTGGGGAAACTAATGTAATTTCTAAACATACATATTTCATCATCATATGACTTGAACATTTATTTAACCCCAAACCACACCTTAAACCATACACACAGTTAACTAATTGGAAATCAGGATCAACCCATATAAAATATATATATAATCTTCGTCAGCACTGCCAGAATCGAACCAGGATCCTAAAGACTTGTGGCTCTTAAGTTGGGATCACAGTCAAATTAACGTTTACGTAAATGGAAGTCATCCCGATGCAGTTAATTTAACGTAAAGAAATCTAGGGGAGAACTTTCATGCTAAGTAAATGGCGTAGGGTGTCACGGGATCTAGAAAGCCAATCGTAATGCGAGAAACATAAATAAACACTACTATTAGTACTTAATTTGTTTGTTTATGGTATGCAGACAACTTCTTCGGTATAGTCTGGTACGTGAACATAGCGTCGTAGGTTATTCTCACACTTTATTTTGTAGCTGCAGTAAGCTTCTATTGCAAGGACTTTTACCATAATCAATCCTTAACACTTGGGTTTCATTTTAAAGAACAGTTGGTTTTCAAAGAGTCCAAATTTGCTGTCTATGTTTAGCTCAAGATTTTACTTACTGTACGTTACGTGGATCCATCTCACACTGTTTATTTATTTTACGCTGTTGTTATGTTACGTTAACATTAAGTTTTTATCGCGGCATATACAATAAAGCAGAACTTTGTATTGAAATGGGTTTTATCGTGGAACAAAAATGGAAATATCAATTAATTATTTTTAAATTTACTCATAAACTTATAAAATAATTTTATTTCTATTTACACAGCGTCTTACTACGCATACGATCCATACAAATTGAGTAACACTACTGATGTTAGAATGGATGAGGAAGGTAGAATTTATAAGTAAATATACCCACACTTTCCTGTAAAAGGAATGGGAGACCTTTTCAATATAAATCAGCTTGGGATTTTAGCCCCGACCTCCCCATCCTGACAAACCAGAATAGATGGGCTTGGTGGCATTTAGTCCACGTGCCCACCGGTAGGGGTATATATACATTTTTATAGCACTGCTTCTTACTACCCGTTCGGGTTATACGCTTAAGTACTAATTACGCCAATGGATTAGGAATTGGAAATGTTGAATATAGAGGAAGTGAACCCGCATTTGCGCAGAGGTAGGTGGGAAAGCCATTTAGGAAAAAAAGCTCGCCCGACCGTGACAAAACTAGCGCGTCAGTGATCTACGCCACCAAGACGGGTGTTAGGGGTATAACATAATTATACAGGCCTAGGTTTTAATAAATAAACCAAAGAAATAATAAATTATTATTCATAATTTTGTCTATTAAATAAACTTATAGGTTTATAGATTGAAAGCGTTAGTTGATGTTATAAAAGGAGTTTGATTTAAATATATAGGTACTGTTTTACTTTCTTCTAATTTAAAGTGCCTAAACTAGTGAAACAGGATGTGAAGGGTAAATTGACTCTGAAGAAGATTAAATTATTAATTAATGTGAATAGTGGCTTTTTGTGCACCCAGACCCGATGGGGAAGCAATGTTCCAAATCTTTAAAAAATATTTAGCTAAAACAGATTATTAAAAAGAGTTGGGTTTTAGTTTTTTTAGTACCGTGTCTTACTACCCGTTTGGGTGACTCGTTTTATGTATTAATTATGCTAATGTGTTAGGTATGAGAAAGGTCAAATTTAGAGGTAATGTACCCGAATTTGCGTGGAAGCTGCGTGTAAAACCATGTAGGAAATATCACCCTCAGTAGTAGTCCTCTGGCTCCCCTAATAAAGGCTGTGATTGACCTAAATTGGTCACGTGAACACGCCTTATCGCTCTCTGATTGGCTGTTGGTTTTTCCCCTCCCCTGACGCCCCCTCCCCTCCTCCTGACCTCTTTTCCCAAGGGATGATTACGAAATTTCCTCCCCTACAACCCCTCCCCTACAACCACCTCCCCCTACAAACCCTCTCCCCTTCAACCCCTCGCCTACCATCCCCGGACATGTTGGTTATTGATGATTAATTATTAATGCTTGTTAATTAATTATTGCTAATTCATTATTGGCTAGAATCAGGGGCGTTGTAGTTTATTTATTTGGGGAGCATACAGTCCATGACGTTTCGGCATGAGGGCGCTGCACGAACTTTTCGCTATGGCTGTCTTGTGTGGAATGGGGGCATCTTCTCTGCTCACCCTATTACCGAGTAGTGACCACTGCGCATCACGGGTGCGAACTTTCCCCTCCACCTGGGTTTTTACACTGATGTCACAACCCTTATGAGTAATGGTTTTCCCGGTGTCTCAACACCTTATGTGGTAATAGTTTTTTCTCGGTGACTCATACGTGGTGCCAGTTTGGCGAGTCAACAAGACAAGTCAGGACAAGAATATATAGTGACCTTGAAATAGTGGGGGCATTGACTTTGGCAACTGGGGTTTTCCCTATGACGTCACCGCAACCCTGGTAACAGTATGGCGGCCCGACAAGACGAGTTGAGACAAGAATAGATATATAGGTCATTAACCCGGGAAACGGGCTTTCCCGATTACGTCATCGCAACCCTGGTGCCAGGTTGGTGGGCAGACAAGACAAGTTGGGATTCGTAAGGAACAAACAGTGACTAAAACATAGATATTACAAATATATATTTATTATACAGTAAAGGTTTTACAGTTATACATTTTTACAGGAATGACGGATATATTCGTTAATACGTTTTTCTACAGTGTCTCTTAGATGCGTTGGTAAAATTGTTTTTAGTTCACAATCGAGCATGTAATAGTCTTAACCGACGACTTGACGTTTTTGTAGGTAGCACTGATAAGATCCAGGTTTTTGATGTGCGTTACCACCGTAAATTGTTCTAGGTCGACGACATCAGCTGATTCTGTTAGCATGTCGCATACATCCACGACGAGTGTGTTCGATCAAATCGTTGCAATAGCGTGCGACGGGTGTCAACTATTAGGATTAATAGGCCATGAAACGAAATCACACACGCATTGACATAGTGTAAACAGTGTATTTAATATAATGTATGACAGAAAACAACTGACCAGTAATCAGACCAACGAACTACTAGCAGTAAGATACAGTTACAGGGAGTATGATATAGAGAAAGCCAACATAACACAAACTTTGCAGAGTTGCCAATACAACCATATCAATACCTCCTCTCAATTCTGCAAAGATTAAGACAAAAAGAAAAAAAATCAAATATAATAAGGTAAAAACCTAACCAACAAACTTTTTTATTCCAATACTTATTCACAAATTCTAATCAAATTTCTGTAACATTTAATAGATTTTTAAAGTACTCAAATTTCCTTATTGCTAATCCTTTTGTCATTATGTCTTCTACTTGTTCATCAGTAGCTACATACTGTAATTTAAAATCACCACTACTAATTAAATTCTTACAAAGTGATGCCTCACATCAATATGTTTGGACCTCTTCGTCTCATAGGTTTGTGCCATTTTCATACAAGATTGGTTGTCTTCAAAGACAATAAATGGTGTTACACAATCAAGACATTCATCAAATAACTGGATTAAAAACTTACATTTAGACATTCCAGCAGAAAGAGCCCGATACCCAGCTTCAATACTAGAGAGAGCCACAACATTTTGTTTTTTGGAACACCATGACACCACATTATCGTTTAATTTAACAACAAAACCTGTAACACTTTTCCTATCAATAGGATCACTAGCATTGTCTGAATCAACAAAAGCTTTAACATTTATATCTGCACAAATATTATTTTTAACATACTTCAAACCAAAATTACTAGTATATTTGAGATAACGAACAACATTCTTAAGATAATTCCAATGAGTTTCATTATAACAATTTTGAAACCTTCCAAAATAAGATACTGCAAAACAAAGATCTGGCCTTGACCCTAGCATCAAATACATTAAACTACCAATCAATTCTTTATATGGCACTTTATAACTTTTTCCCTCTGAGATCTTTTGTAAATTCAATTTTGGTTGTACTGGTATTTTTGAAATTTTACAATCATTCATCCTAAAATGATTTACAATTTTGTCAATAAGATTCTTTTGACTAATCAATATATTATCCTCTTTCTTTTCAATTTCAAGACCTAAAAATATAAATCTACCATCAGAAGTTAAATCCCTAATGTCAAGAAAATTCATTAACTTACCCTTTACACTATTAACATCATCAATTGAGCTTGAGAAAATAATAAAATCATCAACCCAAATCAAAATATATTTATAATCATTAAAGTATAAGCATGGATCAACCTTAGATCTTTGAAAATTTAACTCACTCAACAATTGGTTAACACTGTCATTCCAGCACTTTGGGCTTTGTCTCAAACCATATAGTGCTTTCACCACTTTACACACTTCACCGTTTTTTGTGTGTAAGCCATCAGGAGGGTAAAGATACACAACTTCTTTTAATTCACTTTTTAGAAAAGCAGATTTTACATCTACCTGATGAATGATGTGTGAACGCTGAACAGCAACAGCCAATAGTGTTCTAAGTGTCACCAACCGAGCTACGGGAGAATAAACATCATCCTCCTCCAAAGTAGGTTGCTGGTAACCTTTAGCTACCAAGCGGGCTTTCTTCTGAGCTACACCATCAATTGTCTTCTCAGTAAACACCCATCGAGATTCAATCATGTATACATCAGGTGGAGGCTGTACCAATTCCCGTGTATTATTGCTCTTAAGAAACTCTAACTCTCTTTCAATAGCCTCCTTCCAACCATAATCTTGTTGAACAGTATCTTGATAGGACCTAGGAGTTTCAAATGGAAGATAACCAGCACTGAGAGCCATAGCCATCTCGACTTCATAATCTTCAAGATGTTTTGGCATTTTACTCACTCTTTTACTGTGTCTTCTTTCAGGAACTTCAATCGTTTTAATATCAGAGTTATCGGGATCAGGTCCTTTTGTCTTCAAATCCATTTAATCTTGGATATACTCTTCTACATCTGAATTTTCCGAGTCATGATTTTCAATATATTTAGTTACAATCTTGCTCTCGGCAAAGACGATAGATCGAGCAGTGGCAACCCTTTTACTTACAGGATCCCACACTCGATAGCCATTATGACAATACCCTATCATAATTAATTTTCTTGAACGAGCGTTTAATTTCCCAGAACGATCTTCTTTGGGAATGTGTGCATAAGCTGTGCAACCAAAAACTCTAATTTTACTCAAATAAGGCTTATAACCATACCATTTTTCTGCAGGGGTTACGTCTCCATGTAACACAGATGTAGGAGTTCTATTAAGCAAATAAACAGCTGATAATACTGCTTCTCCCCACATGTCTTTATCTAATTCTGAGTCAAATATTAGGCACCTAGCTTTATCTAAAATAGTTCTATTGAGGCGTTCACTTACTGAATTTTGTTCTGAATTTCTTGGAATAGTGTAAATTACATTAATACCTTTAGCTTCACACAAGTTTTTAAAGTTACTGGAAATATATTCCCCACCATTATCTCAACGCAAATTCTCAATTCTTCTATTAAATTTAGCTTCAACCATAGAAATGTACTTTCTGAAGCATTCTTCAACTTCACTTTTCCTCTCAAGTAAATAAACAACTGTAAAATGACTAAAATGATCAATAAATGAAACAAAATAGTTTTTACCGTCATGTGTAGTTGGGGTTATTTTGCCACACACATTTGATGAAACAAATTGCAAGATTCTTTTTGCTTTTCTTTCTTCTGGTACACCTTTAAAAAATGTTACTCTTGTTTGTTTACCCTGAAGACAAACCTCACATAACTTACTACAAGGAAACTTAGACGAATGTCCCATCCTTCTGTGCCACAAGTCTGAAGAATTATCCACAAGATTTACTTCACTTGAATTCAAATTCATAGTGACAAAATACAGATTGCCGATAAGATTCCCTTTCAGAACAAGTTTGTCATTCTTCAGAATAGTCACACATTTATTATGAAAAATAACCTTTAAGTTATTTTCTTCGAGCCTTTTAACAGAGAGCAGGTTATGGGACAAACTGTCACACGCCAACACCTTATGCATTGTTACACCAATACCGTTGCTAGTTAACAAACGTAGATTACCACATCTATCAGAGTTAACTATTTCACCAACTTTAGCCACACTAATTCGTGAAAAGATTTCCTGAACATCAAATAAATACTTTGCATATTCAGCTTGAATTAGATGGTTTCTTGCCCCACTGTCAACAACAAAATTAATACTATTATGTTTATTTGACATTCCACAACTTAACTCAGTGTTACCATCAGAGTCTGATACCAAAAATGAAACTTCTTTTTCTGAATTTCCAGCAAAATTTTTTCTATTTGGACATTGTGAATGCATGTGTCCTTTCTGATTACAGGCATAGCACTTACCGGTAAATAATTTAGGTTGCATCACCCTATTTGGTTTCCACAAATTATCATTCCGTTGACCAAACGTATTTACACGATTCTTTTTAAATTTATTATACCCTATTAAAGCATGGCTTTGTGCACTTGAAACACTTGAACTACGACCTTTTAAATTTCGTTCTTCTTCAGATAAAAGCTTATTTTTTACAAAGTCTAACGTAACTGCACTTGTATTAGACGTAAATAAAATGTCAATAGAAGTCACAACTGCTAAATACCGCTCAGGCATAGCTGCCAACAGTTGAGTAATACACTCTTGTTCTTCAACAGTACCTCCAGAATTCCTCAATTCAGCTACTGTTTTATCAAATTCGATGATAAATTCATTCAAGCTTGATTTACCTTCAAAAGACATATTTCTTAATTTTTTCTGAAGTTCAATACGATTCATTATGCCCATTTTAACATATGTAGACTTCAAAGACGTAATCATTACTTTAGCAGTACTTGCATTTTTTATTTGTTCCAAAACATTATCAGCCACGCATTGCACAATCAAATCCTTGGCCTTAGCGTCTTTCATCAAAAAGTTATCTTTAACTTTTGAATCCGCCAATACATCCGGTGGATCAACAGTCAGCATTTCTAGTACGGTATTCCTTTCCGAAAGCCTCTCCAGACGATATAACCAGTTTTCAAAACCACTACCATCAAAAGGCTTTAATCCTGGAACGTATAGGATACAGATGCCGCCGCCATGTTGAACTTGATTAAAAACTTTGGTCACCGTTACACCGTTTTCCACAAATCATACAATTACAAATATTAATAAACACTGATACTTTCTGGGCCCATAACCTATTAGGATTAATAGGCCATGAAACGAAATCACACACGTATTGACATAGTGTAAACAGTGTATTTAATATAATGTATGACAGAAAACAACTGACCATAATCAGGCCAACGAACTACTAGCAGTAAGATACAGTTACAGGGAGTATGATATAGAGATAGCCAACATAACACAAACTTTGCAGAGTTGCCAATACAACCATATCAATATCAACCACTAGTCCCGTCTGTCAATGGCGACGTCGATGAGGTCCCACACCTCACAAACACACTCCCAGCTAGGTGCTAGATAGGTAAGCCGTTTGAGAATGGCGTCTTGTTTCTCGCTGATGACAACCATACGGTCACAGCCCATGCGTCTAAGAGAGATTTCATGATTAGTCAGACTAATCTTCTGAGGAGGTTGCGTATTGCTGAAAAACGTTGATATGACGGACTTGTAGCTGCCCAGTTCTTGCCACTCTGTACGGTTAAACACAGCACAGTTCCCTCCACATTTTTCTAGCTGGACATGGGGCGTAAAGTTGTTCTTGACGCTCATTCCTACGATGACTCGCTTGGCGTCGACTCCGTCCAGCGGGAACAACATGTTGAAAATACTGGTGATGGCGAGTGGCTTCACCGGCTTTGCTTTGCTGACGCAAACGTCTTGACCTTCCATGATGCTTGGCGGTTATGATCGGCCTGCCGCCGGGACGCCCCTTTTATAGGCGTACGCTGCTTGGACGAAACCTCTTAAAGGGTGGCAGGACCCTACGGTTTTGAAAAATGTTTTGTAATATCTCACCACCTTAGCGTTGTTGGCTGTATGATTATGATTGGTGGGCGAGAATAGGCTTAGGAAAGTTTTCATCGGAATGTTCTGGGCACGATAGAAAAGGTACATGAGATAGTAATGCCCGCAAACGTCTGAGGTGATGCTTTGAAGTTGTAGCGTGCTATGGGATGCGCGGGAAGTTTTTTTGCGTATAAATGTTAGATGTTACTCTATACAGGGCGGAAAACCATAACTGTCAAAATATTCTCCCACGCAGTTCTTGTCGATAAAGATGGCGACCCAATGCGTCCCAGGCTTGGTGTGTGGATCAGTGTTGATGACTAGAGCGGCAGGTCTAGCTATTATTGCGGTAGTTGATCAGCAATGAAAACACCCGACCGTACAAAACGGAACCATGGATTTGTTTTCAGCGCACGTTTTATGGTGTGCGTGTCCATCTTCAATCATCCAATCTCGGAGAAATTCCATTCATAACTATGTGCCATGCACATGGTGCGGCCTAATTAAGTGTTTTCAGTGACGAACAACCTCTGTCGTACAGATCTACGATGGGTGTAGATGTGTATTTGATTATAAACTTTTTCTTCTCTGCCCCCTGTCAAAATGGTTTCTGTACGCGTTGTGGAACGGAGATGAGTGATTCGAGCAGGCTGTAATCCACATCACCACTATCCCAGGGATACCGTGCAAATTGTTGACTATATAGTCGGCTTTCTTTCTGGCATCGGTGGAAAGTTCCTCGATGCCGTATGGGGGTTTTAACACCCAATGTTGAAGTAATGTTCCACATGCAGCTAAAACAATCAGGTCCTTGACGATAAACTCTTTGTTGTCTTCGATGAAGCTCTGGAAATCCACAATGAAGTTCATGGCTTAAATGAAGGGGTTAAGGGTTGGGAAGCCGTTTATATTAACTTCCATAATCGGTAACGACGTTTCTGTCCTTGTCAATGGTTATGATGTTGGCAAACTCCTCGTACACGATACAGTTGACGGTTTCGGTGAGAGCTCTGGTTTAAGCTCACTTCGGTGCTCAGAGAGCTGTGCCTCGTCAAATTGCAATGCGATGTCATGTGGGTGAACAGATTAGGTGAGAGATCGAAAGCCATGAGATGATATTCCTTGGGGAAGGCTTCTCGTGTGATGTCGCTACCTTCGTTCATGAAATGAATAACCGTTCCAGAAAACAGTGTGTGGTAGGACATGACATAGTGTCTGTCTGAAAAATCGGGCTGTAGCGGTTTCGACGGCACTTGTTCCCCGTCCACGTACAGCGAGAAATGGTTTATGCCGTAGGTTTGAAAGTTGAACGGGTTCTTGGTGGCGTCTCCGTTGAACGCCGCGATTGATACAAATCCTACGATGCATCGTTTGTGTAGCTGCCCGGTGAATACGTTGTCCAGTGATTTCCCTTGCACGCCCGTAGGAATAGTGAGTGTTTTTACTTCTACACGGGTGATGGGATACTTTGCGGAACTGACGTTTAATGCTTTGGCCTGTGTCAACAGTATATAATGTGCTACTCTGACAAGTTGCACTAGAAGACCGGCTTCAGCGATGTGAACCTTAAAGTGAGAGAGTTCAGGAAGGCCATAAGACTAAACCCGTCTCGGGAACAGACAACTTGACTCTGAGTTCGGTGCCGTTCAAAAGGTATTTCTCATGGTTAAACATGTCACCGTGTAAATACACCAAAAGATCCACCGTCTTACTTTTTGTGGTGAGACTGCGAAGGGCCTCAAATCCTTTGTTACCTCCGTTATTCTCCTCAAAGGTTCCGGGGCTGTCTGCGAACCACAGACCGCAAGTCAAATGCGTTCTTTTGGCTTCACTGTTGTAATTGAGCACCGTCTCAATTTACGCTCTAGAGGCATACGTGTTGCTGGGCGGTGAGAATAGTTTTTGATTTAAAAACACATCCACTTGTGTGAATAGCGAATGCAACCAGTTGTTGACGAGAGTGATCTGATCCACCTCGGTGAATGAGCCACCGTCGGGTTTCATGATGGCCACCCTGAGATAGAGCATAGTTTGGGAATGATCGATATAGAACTCGCCTTGTTCAGTAACGGTAAATTCGATGGGCGAATCATCGATGAGGGAAGATACAGGTTTGTACTGGAGCCATTGCCCACTTTCAAGACTGGTTTGAGTGGGTGGCACGGAAAATTTGAGCCTTGCGTTTCAGGTTAGTTCCAGCCTCACCGACACGGTGTCGTAGGTCCTCTTTGAAAGGACGCCGTTGATTGGCAACATCGGACAGCATGTCATTACCCGTCTGAAGAGCCTGTATTCCAATGGCTTTATAGCCGCTTCTCAGCACGGTACGACGCTTTAGAAAAGGCCACTGAAAAAACTTCCTATCCCATGCCCTCGTTGATAGGGAACACCGTGGTAGATCGAAGATATTCCTGTTCCAGCCTGGTTGACGTAATATCTTTGGTAGGGACAGTTCATGTTGAGCAGCGTCGAAAATGAAGTTTCACGCACACTCTTCCAAACTCGAATGGTACAGATTCACCCGTGTCTGTTCTTATAGTGATTTCCAAGCTTTCAATTTCCCTTCTAAGCACGGGCATGTATTGCAACGGATCATAGCTAACTGTCTTATGTATACCGTAGAGATAGTTTATGTTTTTGATACCGACGATACGTAACAGCGGTGCCACAATGCCATCCACGGGCTGAGGATCAACGATATTCGTTGTAGATGTACATTTGCGAGGGCAAGCCTAATAGAATGTTGGTGGCGTACAGTGACTTTGGGAATTTGATCAGATTAGTCAAAGGATCGAAACCGAGCTGTAGACTTAATTGGTTTGATAGAGTCTGCAGCTGTATATTTGGTGAAGAAGAGATAACGTCCACTTTTTTGATGGGGTTTTTTGTACTTTAATACAACTCCGGAATCCCTTTAAACGCCTCTACGTCGTTTAGAGCTTTGATCAATTCATGGATAGTGCTGTAGTTTCCAGGAGGGATATTATCCTTGAATATTTGTTCCAAGCCGCTAGCGCCCACCCATTTGTACCATACAATATTTTGACCCTCGGGTACGGTGTTGAAAGAACACGGATATTGAAATTCAGCCAGAGCGACTTCCCACCGGCCTTCGAATGTAAGACGGTAGGTAGTTGCGTGGTGAAATTTGTGAGGGTATTTTTCGGCAAATATCCCAGAGAGCTGTCACTCGGCAAAGTGAAGTAAAACTGGTTCTTCATGGTAGGGCTCTGACGTAACTTGCAGGAATCCAAGAATTAACTCTGGTGGGGTAACCTTTCCACTGCACGTACACTTTCTTCTGGCGCCTTTACCCTTAACACGTAGTATTTTATCAACTTTAAAAGTTTTGGGAGACGTACGCGTTGCAATTCGGGTTCGTAAAACGTTCCCTCCACCTCCTCACCCTCAATTTCTGTGAGTCTGTAGACGACAGGTTTGTCGCAACACGACACTGCTGACTTGGAAAATCTCTTCACTTCAATATCTTTCGTAGCCCTTTTCAAACAGCATTTTGAATTTTCTAATACGCACCGTGTCACCAACTTTTATTTTTGGCTTACTTTTCGAGTTTGGACGCCTTTTGACATACAGGTTATCTCTGACTTGAAGCACATCATTTCTGAAACGTCGGCAGGCGCCGACTTGATACTGGAATGATTTACGCCATTGTAAGCGTCGACTAGATCTTGGAGAACGTCCACATACCGATACGTGTTATTTTTGGTAAAGTAGTGCTACATAAACCCTTCCAGAGTTCTATTGAATTGTTCCCCGATGCTTGCCTTCACGTCCCGATTATGAGTGGTGTGGTAATTTTATTTATTATTCTTATTTACATGCCCCATTACCTATTCTAAAAAAAAATGGAGCTTTATTCTCTTTATACAATACCACCCTGTCGTGTGGTAATGCACGCCTTCTTGCTTTAGAAATTTCCTGACTAGACGTGCCATGAATTCTGTTCCCTTGTCCGTCTGTAAACTTATAGGTTTACGGCCGCTTTGTTTGTAAATATCCCGAAATGCGTTTCTCACGACGCTACCCGTCTTGGATGGAAGCGTCCTCTTGCTAAACACGTCGATGACAGTGAGCAAGTATACTGCACCGTCGTTGTATTTTCTGAGACTTCGCATATCGGTGAAATCGGCTTGCCAGAGATCGTCAATGTTTGACACCACGTACTTGTTGCGTGGAAACTTTTTTATCAACGGTTTGTGTAGGTATAAGCGTCCTGCGCATGAAGCTATTCTCGTACTTTTGCGGGATCTTTCTTGGATGCCTTTATGAACGACGCCGCCCCTGCAAACCCTGCAGGATGAGAAGGGTTGTAGTAGATGTCAGCTAAACGGGCCATTTAGCTCGGAAACGGTAGCAACCTGTTTTCATCCACCCTCTTCAGTTTCTTCTTCTTAGGGCGTTGCAGCGGTGTAAGTGGTTGTGGTACGGGCGTCGGATCTGTAATGGTTGCCAACGTTTCGTATTTACAATAAATTTTTTTCGGAACGTTTATTTTTTGCAGAGCCGTAAGAAACTCTCGCCACTCCAACGGCTCGCTGTGCCTTCTTGCTCTGACCAGATCGTTCACTCTTTGACCAAATCTACAATATTCAATCCACGGAGAGGCGTATCTTGAATACTCACTTCTCCGTTTGAGTCCCAAGAGATGCCGCCTCGGGAAATAATATGTTCTAGTAAAAGTTCAGCTTTTTTACGTGCCTGTGCTGGTACAGTATTAAGTACAGCAGTAATGGGAGGTACAAACACTTCAGGGGTGGTGGTGTTTCAGACGACGGAGGGTGTTTACTCAAGTGCAGATAGCGCTGTAGCACTTGTTGGTATAAAGTCCATTTAGACTTGTCATCAAATTTTGAAGCGAGGATATTGCCAATGCCACTTGTTGGTGGTGTTGTTTGTAACGATGTAATGTTTCCGGGGACACCAATATAATCTTTTTCAAATGTTCCATCATTTACTTGTTGAATAAAGAACCGAGGACCCCACTGATTAAAGGGGCTAAAATTAAGGGCAAGAACGCTCCTCCCTTCTGAACGAGTAGTCGTCTCTTCTTCTTCCAGCACTCTCTCATGTGACCAGCTTGCGCAACACATGCTTTTGAGCACGTAACTTTGTCTTCTACGCATTTTTTCATCGGCACCCGCCCTTTTAAAGTGTTTTAGGCACACTCTCAAACAGAGCCAACTAGTTTCTTGTCGGCCGTTTTCAGCAAGGCGACACGTTGCTGCGGGCTCATGCGATACATCGTACGTAGCAGAAGGGCCTGCTTCAGCACTTTGGGACTCATGGTTATGAAATTATCTGTAATCGGGAAGTGTCGGTGTTTTTATTGCTTTTGCGTGGTAGGTACACGCAACAGCCAATTTGTGTGGGTTCTATATC
>JBCFYV010004022.1:0-24794 GCA_039000515.1 Timema cristinae | reverse complement strand
TTACAAGAGGTAGGTCGGTAGGAATGACACGCTCCACCGCTTGGAAGTCCGGAAACGTTGTTTGCTTCCTGGACTACGTAGGCGACACATAACGTACATATAGAAGTGAAATTTACTTTTACTCTTTGTTTCAAAATATATCTAGGATTTTTTACTCTGAAGCACCACTCTGTATCTATTAGGTGAAAGGGGATTCTTAATCCTATAGCACAATTTGGTTTGGGGACTTTTTCGATATTGTTCAAGGGAAAAACTACAAAAATTAATAACCTTTTAAAAGTTTTTCATTTGGGGTCTATAAAAAATCGATGAAATCGTTATCTACGAGTTGAGCTGGCAAAGGGACCAAATCTCTTATTACCAAAAAGGCGGAAATAAATAGTAAGACTCAGCCACACCCATCGTACGGAATTTCCCCCTTTGACTACATCGTCACGTCATATTGTAAAGGGACCATAAGACATATACCGCTGAAAATTTGTTTGCAACAAGTGTTTAGTGGAAATAGTGCGTCCGGAAAACCATCATAAGCCCCGGAGGAGCTATGCCTGGTTGCTTCCTAAGGGGGGGTTCAGCGGCCCCCTCCAACAGCATGGTTTTAACAGGGGTTTGTAATCCCCTCCTTCCCAATGATGGCAACAAGACCCTCCCTATAGACATGGGTCTGAAGGGGAGGTATGATCCCACCCCCCGGGAAATTCTGAAAAATACCTTAAAAAATTGTAAAACTCCCCCATCAATGTGGGATCGACTGTAAATATATTGAAACAAGTTTTATGATTTTTTGTAACAAACTTAAATTTTAAAACATGTATGAAAAAGCAAAAATATGTAAATATATAATAATTTTAAAATTCATGATGGTGTTTAAATTAAAAAACTTTATATAATTTAATTTTTTAACAAAAAAATTTTCATTTAAAGTCAAAAATATACAATTTATAATATATGTTAATTTAAAAAGGTTTTTAAAAAACATTTGTTAGGTCAAATATTCAAACAATTAATAGTTTAAATTTAAAAAAGAAATATATTTTAAATATATTTATATTTATATTTAAATATATTTTAATTACTTAGTTTATACAAATTTTTATTTGAAATAGTTGAATGATAAAGCTGTCATGTAAAACGCCCAAAAAATGTAAATGAAGGTGTAACAACGAAACGCATAACACTTTTAAAATACCAAAAAAAGTAAAATCAATAATCAATCAAATATTTGATTTTCGGGCTTAAAGCTTTAAAATTAAATTTTTCAAAATTTCATAGATTTTTATGTCTTATTTGGGATTTGGTTTTCGGTAAAGGATTTTGTATAGTTTTATATTTAAAATGTAATTTTTATATTAATTTAAAAAAATTTCAAAAAAATTTTAAAATTTGGTTTTTACTTTTGATTTTTTTTTAATTTTTTTAGTATATTAAAATATTTTTTGGGGGAAAATTAAATTTTTTTTTTGTTTAAGTGGCTAATTTTTTAGTGTAAATGTTTTTTAAAAATTATGTCAACGTATATAGTTTCATATTTAAAAAGGAACAGCATTTTTAATTTAAAATAATTTAAAAGGTATTCATAATTGTATTACTTATGATTTTTTTTTTAAAGAGTTTAAAAATATTATTATTATATCAAAATATTTTTTTCGAAAAATTAAATTTCTTTATTTCTGGGTTTAAGTGGCCCAAAATTTTTTTGTTTTAAATGTTAAAATATTAAAGTCAGCGTAAAATTTGTTTATATTTAAAAAGTAACAAATATTAATTTAAAAAAATTTAAAGAGTTTCATAAGGATTGTGTTGTGTGATTTCAACCGCCATTGATATATATAAAATAAACATGCACCTTTAAAATTTTTTTAATTTACCCTTTTCTATTTATTAAAAATTTTTTAATTTTAAATATATCTTAGCTGTACGGGCAAAAAACCAAATTTTTTTAAAGGGGGACGGGTTTTATTTGACAAATTAAAAACTATATTTGTTTTGGGGGCAACAACACGTATAGCTAGCTAGCTAGGGACTAATTTTTAAATTCGGTATTTTATAAAAGGGCCCGCTATTTGATCCCCCCAAATTTACTTCCTTGGTATCCCCCGGTTTTTTTTCAAAGATCTAGTTTCATTTTTAAAATGTTTAACCCGCAATTAATTTTAAAAAAATTTCAAGATTTCTTTAATTTGTATTACTTAAGATATTTTTTTGTAAAAATTAAATTTTTTTATTATATCAAAAATTTTTTCGAAGATTAAATTTTTTGTTGTTTTTCAAGTGACTAATTTTTTTTAGTGTAAAAAGTTATATATTATGTCAGAGTATTTAGTTTCAATTTAAAATGTACCAACAATTAATTTAAAATAATTTCAAGATAAAACATAAATGTATTACTTGTGATTTTTTGTTTTTTTAAAAAAGTTAAGTATATATATACAAAATATTTTTGCAAAATTAATTTCTTTTTTTTTAATCTTGTGAATAAATATTAAAAACTGTTATTTTTGCGTTTTAACGTCTACATCCTCTCTACCTAGAAGCTCCTCTCAAACATTATGATAAAATCTTTTTTTTGGGGTACAACTAAAGTCCAAAAATTTTCCCTCTCCTCCAGTTTTTGATTCCCCAAAAACCAATTTATTTTAATTAAAAATAAAAACTTTTTATTGACATTTTTTTTTTACAATCACAATTTTTTTTATTGCCCACGCTTACTACCCATCTTATCCCAAAGCAAGTTTTTTAAAAACATATTTAACAGGCCCTAAGGGCGACCCAAGGGAGAAGATAAAAAATAAAAAAAAGGATTTTAAAACTAAACTCTAAATTTTTTACTTTCTTTTCCTTGAAAAATGGGATTTCTGTTAGTTAAAATCTTTTAAATTTTTTTAAGTTTTTGAAAAAAAATTTTTTTACCAATTTTACAAGATCATTTTTCCCTCTTTCCCGAAGAAATATATATAAAATTAAAATTTATAAAAAAATTTTTACTTGAATATTATTCAAAAAATTTTTATATTTTTGCATTTTCTCCACAGATTAGAGTTTTTTTAATACATATCAATTCGAAAAATGACACTGGACCGAATCGAACCCGGGAAACCCATTTGGCTTACATAAATTTATTAAACTATGTATCTTAGTACGTGTCATGGTTTGTTCCCCTTAAGGTGTAGGATATACTCGTAAAATATATTCTAAGACTATATAGTTTTTATTATATATAAATATTTGGATAAGTTAAAAACGTTCAGAATAAAACAATTAAACCCTTATACTATATCTTTGGTAGCAATCTAAATTAACAACAATGTTGCCGTCTCCTTCAGGTCTTTGATTCCCCAAACCCAATTTATTTTAAGGTTAAAAAATAATAACGAAATTTTTTGCTATTTTTTATTGACAATCAGCAATTGTTTAATTTTAAAACTTCATAACAACAACAAACAGAAATATTATTTAGGTCTTGTGACCAATACATAGCAAGAAAAACATATAAAATACATCTACCATCTAGAAAATGAGTAGGAGCCACCTACAAAATAGTTCAGGACACGCTGAGAGGCGCTGAACGTAATTGACGATGTCTCCACAGTTTTTACCTTTCAAACTTACTCTTCAACAAACTCAACACAATAACATTCGGTTCATTTATGGTCTCTTCCGATAGCAATATGTTAAACTTTGTTTTTAACAAGTTCGTTTAACCATTGACACAGTTTATTCCCCTTTCTCGATCAGGTCTACGCACTGCACATACTTTCCCGTCCCAAAGGGGAGCTTGGGGACACATTTTGGGGGGTTTATACATTTATTTTTTCCAAAAAATTGGAGACTTTTTAAAGATCCCCCAAAGTCCTTAAAAGGGGTAAAGTCATTGGAGATGCAACAAAAAAATACCCGGGGGGAAAAACAAAAAAATCCTCTACCACAAACCTAAGTTTTCAAAATTCACCGCTACCCAAAGACCCACGAGTGCTACAAACCCTACCGCCTATTTATTTTCCACTTTTTAAACATCAACTTTGTCCCCCGGAATTCTACGCGTCTTTGGAAAAAAGCTTAAAACCAAACAAAATTGACTTTGGGAAGGGGAAAATTACCCAATTCCCCCAAAAGATCTAGCGTCGGGGGTTTAAATATTTTTTAATTTTGTAATTTTTTCTTTTTTTTTTGTTTCGGGCCTCGGGCTTTTCCTCCCCCACTTTTGGGGGGTGGGGGCCCTTTCTCTTACGAGACTCGACCCGGGAACGTGGTGAAACGGTGCCTGGTAGGGACAACTTGGGGGCGGGGCTCGGGGACTGGGCTGGGAATCCTTGATTTGGGGGGAACCCTTGGGCCCGGGGGGTGGGCCCGTGTCCTGGGGGGTACCCTGTTCCTGGGGGGGGGGAAGGGGGCTGCCGTCGGAAAACGGGCTTTGGGGGGGCTCGGGAAGGGGGGGGGTGGGGCCCAACACACCAAAAGCCCCTTTGGGGAAAGTACACGGCGAAAAAATTTTCCACATGAATTTCATCGATTCTCTCGTAAGTATTTTTCCTCTTATCGTTGACTAATCACAAAACCGATGTATACTCGCCCCTTTTTGAAGTTAAATTCTATTGCCACCGCCCCCGCGTGTTTTTTCTAATCAAAGGTCCCCCGCAATGTAAAAACCCACAAACATTTAAATTAATTACCCGGTTTTTAAAACTGACAACCTAGTTAAACGGGAGTATGGGTTTTTTGGGTCCACGATGCACATTATTAATCCTCCCTCCGAGTTGGTTTTAGCGCTCTATTAAACACCCAAAGGGTTTACAATGTAGGGGAAACCCGGTTTTACTCCACAATAAAACCATTTTTCTTTATTAAGCTCACACAGTCTTCACTGTTAAGTACCTAAACGAAGGGAAAAAATTACAAAAAATTCCCCATCTAGAAGGTTTATTAGGGGGTTTCTCGAATTTTGTATTGACAGTTTTTAATTTTCCCCCGATTACTTTTAAACTAGGGTTAGATCATACAATTTTACGGTCTGCACTGCGTCAAAAAATATTTACCATCGGCCAACTTGTCCATTTTAACAGCTCTACAAACGTTTAAAAAAATTTTTAAACCAAGGGGCCCCCCCTTTTTTATAGCCACCCCCTCCCTCGTTTGACGTCCCCTTGGTACGAGAAAAAGGAAAAAGGGTCAATGACCTTTTGTATTATTTTCACGATCTATTCTTGTCTCGATTTGGTTTGTTGCCCCCCAAAACCGGCGCCAGGTTTGCGATGCCATCATGGGGAAAAAAACCCTTTGCCTTGGTCAATGACTTCAATATATATTCTTGTCTCAAGTTGTCTTGTTCGGCCACCAAACGTCGCCAGGGAAAACCCATTGTGCCCTCACGTTTTAAAAATCTTTTTCCTGACTTGTTTTTGTCAAGCCGCTAGACTGGTGCCAGGGTTGCAAATTTTTAACACGAAAAGATTACGTCATGGGGGAAAACCCTTTATTACCACAAAAGGGGGAGTGCGACCCATACCTCTAAAAAGGGGAAATTTTGAAAGGGGTCTCAAGGCAGGGGAATCTTTTATAAACACTCTACCCAAAGGGGGTCAGGAGAGGTTCGTGCGGGCTTTTTCCCGGGTACCCGCCCAAAAGGGGTTTTTGTGAGGGAGGGGGCCAAGGGTTCTTTTCTACCCAAGACAGCCATACCCCGCTAGTTTCAGGCCTTTGGCCTCATGCCCCCCCTAAAAAAAAAAGCCCCAATCAATGAATTTTAAAACCCCAAGCACCTTTATTTCCAATAATTACTTAGCAATAATTAATTAAAATTCATTAATAATTAATCATAAAGAAACGTTCAGGTATGGTTTTCTCCCCCTTTATAAAGTCACATCTGGCGTTTATACGCAAAAACACTTTCCGGGACGTCCCCTTTTAAGCTACAACTTCAAATCATCGCCTCAGACTTTTGCGGCCATTAACTGTCTCAGGGATTTCTCTATCGCCCCAGGGAAAAAATTTCCCATGAAAAATTTCCAAAGCCATTCTTACCCACCAATCAACAGTCAACGACGCTAAGGGGGGGAGATATTACAACAAAATTTTTTAAGAACTGTAGGGTCCTGCCACCCTTCAAGAGGTTGCCCTCCCAAACAGCATGCACCAAAAAAAGGGGGGGTCTCGGCGGCGTGCCCCCCAAACCGGGGGAAAAAACAGGGGAAAAATAAAAAATTTTTTTCGAAAAAACAAATCCCGGGGGAAACCGCAGCCACCTGTTTTTTAAACCCCTTTTTCCCCCCCGGGGCAGGCACGCCAACGAAGGGCATTGGTTTGGGATGAGCCGGGAAGAAAAACTTTACGCCCCAACCCCAAGGAAAAAAAAATGCAGGGGGAAAATGTGCTTTTTTAAAAACCCTACAAAAGTGGCAAGAAGGGGAGCTAAAAGTTGGTTTATATCAAATTTTTTTTATAAAAACCCCAAAAACCCCCTCAAAGATTAGTTGTAATCATAAAATTTTTCTCTGAGACCCCTTTTTGGGGTAAAAGGGATGGTTTTCATAAAACGAAAAAAAGCCGCCGGACCCCAAACGGGTTTTCCCCCATCGGGGCCCCGTGGGAGTAAGGAAAAATCGGGGTACTGTGGGACCTTTTTAAAAAATTTTTAAAAAAAGATTTTGGGGGGTTCCCGAATTTTCGTGTAGATAGGGGGGGTGTGGGGTTGGGAAAAGGGGGGGGGGGGGGCCCCCGGGAAGGGGCTGAGGGGGGTTTTTGTTTTTTTTTGGGGGGGTTTTTCCCGGATTTTCCCCGATTGAAATGGTGTGGAGGTGGGGAGGGGGGGGGGGGGGGGTGGGGGGTTTAAATTTTAGGATGTGAGGGGGGGTTTTGAAAATTTTTTGGGGGTTTTTTGTTTTGGGTGGGGAGGAGGGGGGAAAAGGGGGGGTTTTGGGGGTTTTTGGGGCACCCGGGGGACTAGAAAAATATTTCAGGGGGGGGGGGGGTTGGGGGGGGGGGGGGAGAGGGAAAGGGGTTTGGGGCGCGCCCCTTTTTTGGGGATTAAAAGGGAACCAAGGGTTGTCTACAAGTTTCTCTCTCCCCCCGAAAGGGCCGGGGGGGTTTTTTTTTCCCTTTCCCTTTCATCATCGTGACGTAGTGGGTAAAAAGTGGGGATAGGGGGGTAAGGTTTCCCCAGGGGTAAAGGGTTCCGGGCTTTAAAAGTATTTTTTTGGGGGTGCAAAAGGGGGGTCTCGGGGTTTTGGGAGCGACTTGAAAGACCATAAATTTTCAAAACAGTAAAGGTAAAAAAGATTTTTCCCCAAAAAAGAGAAATATTTTATCTGATTCCCCAAAAAAAACGAACTTTTTAAAAATAAATTTTTTTTTATGTTTTATAAAAAAAAAATGCTTAAACCCCTGATATTTAAATTTTTGTGACAGAGTTTTGGGTTTTAGTATTTTCACTTGGGGGGGTTTTGATCCGTTTTCCTTGGGGGAAAAAGGGGGAGAGGCGGGGCTTGGACCCAAAAAAAGGGGGTTTGGTCACCCTTTTTTTTTTTGAATCTTTAAAGGGGTACTTTTAATTAAACCCAGGGCCATAAAAAATTTTAAAAACCCCTTTTTTGGGGGGAGGGGGGAAGTTTTTGAAATACTTCCGCGAAAATTTTGGGGACAAATTTGGGAGTAGGTTTTTCCTTTTACCTTTATTTCTTCAAAAAAATTTTCGAAAACCCCCCCCCAAATTCGGTCGTCGTTTATTTTCTGTGCCGACCCCCAAGGGGTATTTTTTGGGCCCCTCCCGGGGGGATTTTTCCGACGCTTAGTAAACGGCCCAATAGGGGGGTTTTTTAAAAAAAGCAGACTCCCAACTTTTTTACAAAGGCCTCTCTACCCCCCCCAAAAAAACCGCCACCCTTTAAAACTTTGAAGGTAATTGGGGTGGGGTTTTTGGGGGGTGCGGGGGTTTGTCGCTGGGAAAAATTTTGGGGTTTACTATTAAAAAACAAAAAAATTTGTTTACTTTTTAATTTTTTTTGAAAAAATTTTTAAAAAAGAATTTTTCCCCCATCTTTAAAAACTAACAAAAAAAGGGGTTTCGAACCTCGCTCTCAGGATAATTGTTTTTAAAAGGGGCCTCGAAAAGCCCTAAGTTAAAAAATTTTTAAAAAGATTTTTTTACATCTTTAACTAAAAATAAAAGGGTTTGGGAACCTAAAACTCCCGGGATAATTTGTTTTAATCACCCCCCCGAAAGACCAAATTTAAAAATTTTAAAAAAAATTTTGTTTAAATCATTAACTAGCAAAAAAAGGGGTTTCGAACCCCCCCCCCCGGATAATTGTGCTTTTTCCCAATGTAAATTAAAAATTGGGGAAATTTTTTACGGGTTTAAAATTGATTTTAAAAAAAGTTTGGGTTTAAAAATTCATTAACTAAAAAATTGGGGTTTTGGGAACCCGCCCCCCAGAATAATTGTTTTAAAATTTTTCCGCCTCGTAAGACCTAATTTAAAAAAATTTTTAAAAAAAGATTTTTTTCATATTAACAAACAAAAAAAAGGTTTTCGAACCTCACTCCCGGAAAAAAGTCCCTTTTAAAAACCCCCAAATAAAAAAAAAATTTTTTTTGGAATTTTTTCCCCGGGTTTAAAATTTTTAAAATTTTTTGATATGATTTTTAAAAAGTTTTGTTTAAAAAAAATTAAAACTAAAACCCCGGGTTAAAAATTTTCCCCGGGGGAAAATAATTTTTTTTAATCTACTCCTCGTAAAAACCTAATTAAAATTTTTAAAAAGTTTTTTTTAAAAACATCATTAACTAACAATACAAGGTTCGAACCTCACCCCCGGGAAAAATTGTGCATAATCTAGTCAATAATCATTGAATTGTTTACGGGTTAATTGGGAATATTTTTTAAGAAATTTTTTTAAAAAAAAAAGGTTTTTAACATCAAAAACAAACAATAGGGGGTTTTCGAACCCCCCCCCCGGGGGGGAAAAAATTTTTTCCCTTAATTACCCCTTCGTAAGATTTAAAAATTTTGTTTAAAACTTTAAAACTAATTTTAGGGGGTTTCCCCAAACCCCCCCCTCAGGATAATTGGTTTTTTTTCTCCCCCCCTTTTGATCAATTTAAAAATTTTTAAAAAGTTTTTTTTTAAAAAAAATTAACAAACAAAAAAAGGTTAAAAACCCCCCCCCCGGGAAAATTGTGTTTAAAATTACCCCTCGTAAGACCAAGTCAAAAAATTAAAAATTTTTTTTGGGGGTTTAAAAATGTAAATTTTTTTTTGGGGAAAATGATTTTTAAAAAAAAAATTTTTTTACATCTTAACAAACAATACGGGGTTTTGGGGGCCCCCTTTTGCCCCCGGGAAAAAATTGTCTTAATCTACGCCTCGAAAGACCTAAGTTAATAAATTTTTTAAAAAGTTTTTTTTAAACTTTTTTTAAAACTAAAAAAAAAAGGTTCGAACCTCATTTCCCAAAAAATTTGGGGTTTTTTAAATACCCTCGTAAGCCCTAAAAAAAAATTTTTAAAAAAAGGGAATTTTTTTTCCCATTTTTAAAATAGAAAAAAAGGGGTTTTAAAAAACCTCCCCCCAGGATAATTTTTTTTTAAAAATCAAAAAAAATTTTTCATTAAATTTTGTTTACGGGTTAAATTTTTTTAAAAAAAAAAATTGTTTTTTTTAATTAATAAAAAAATGAGGTTCAACCTCCCCCCCGGAAAATTAATTGTGCTTAATTTTCGCCAAAAAGACCTTTTTTAAATTTTAAATTTTTAAAAAGTTTTTTTTAAAACACTTTAAAAAAAAACCAAAACAATAAAATTTCAAAACCTCCCCCCCAGGAAAATTGTGCTTATTTCACTCCTCTTAAGACCTAAAAAAAAAACTTTAAATTTTTTTTTGGGGGTTTTTAAATGTAAAAAATTTTTTGAAAAATTTTTTAAAAAAGGGGGATTTTTTTAAAAATCAAAACTAAAAAAAAAGGGGTTTTCAACCCTTTTCTCCCAGGAAAATTGTGTTTAATCAACCCCCTTAAAACCCCAAATTTAATAATTTTTAAAAAAAGTTTTTTTTACATCTTTAACTAACAAAAAAAGGTTTTCAAACCCCCCACCCCCAAAAAAAAAATTTTTGTGTTTAAAAAAAACCCCCCCAAAACCCCCTAATTTAAAAAAATTTTAAAAAAAAAGGGAATTTTTTTTAAAATCTTTAACTAACAATAAAAGGGGTTCGAACCTCACCCCCGGGTTTTGTGCTTAAATCACCCCTTTAAAAGACCAAAACAAAAAATTTTTTTAATTGTTTTTTTTTTTAAAAATGTAATTTTTTTTTAAAAAATTTTATTTAAAAAAAATTTTTTTTTTTTTAATTTAAAAAAAACAAGGTTCGAACCTTGCCCCCAAAAAATTTGGGTTTTTTAATCACGCCTCGTAAAAAAAAATTTTTAATAATTTTTAAAAAAATTTTGTTTGCATCTTTAACAAACAAAAAAAGGGTTTCGAACCTAACCCCCGGGAAAATTTTTGGGGAAAAATTTTCCTAATCCAAAAGCCCTAAGTCAATAATTTTAAATTTTTTTTCAGGTTAAATTTTAAATTTTTTTTTTTAAATTTTTTAAAAAAAAAAGAATTTTTTTACATCATTAACTAAAAATGCGATTGGCGATCGGGGTTTAAAAACCCCCTTGCCCCCGGGAAAATTTTTTTTTTAAAATCTACTTTCCCGTAAGAAAAAAGTTAAAAATTTTTTAAAAAAAAAGATTTTTTAAATCTTTAAACTAACAAAAAAAGGGGTTCAAATTTTGCCCCGGGGGAAAAATTTGGGGGTGCTTAATCAAACCCCTTTTTTTAAAGCCCTTTTTTAAAAAATTTTTTAAAAAAAGAATTTTTTAAAACTTTAAAAAACAAAACAATTTCGAACCTTGCTCTCAGGAAAAATGGGGCTTAATTTTATTTTTCAAAAAACCAAAGTTAAAAATCTTTAAAAAAAATTTTTTAAAAACCTTTAAACAAACAAAAAGGGGGGTTGGGGAACTTTCCCCCCAAAAATTTGGGGGTTTAAACTGATCTCGAAAAGCCCAAAGTTAATAATTTTAAAAGGGTTTAAAAATTTATCATTGAAAATAATAAAAAAAAAAATTTGGGGTTTAAAATATTTTTTAAAAAAAACCACCTTTTTGCCCCCTTTTTTAAAATTTTTTTTAAACAAAAAATTTTTTTCCACCCTTTAAAAAAAGGGAAAAGGTGGGGGAGGGAGAAAAACCCTCCCCCGGGAAAAAAAAAAAACTTTTAAAAACCCTTTTTGTTTTTTACAGTAAACTAAAAATCACAAAGATTTAGTAAAATTTTTTTCCCCTTCCAAACCGTTTGGTAAACCCCCTCATACCCCCCTTTTTTATAAATTTAAAAAGGGTTTTTTTTTTTAAAAGGAAATTTTGAAAAAATTTTTAACCAGGGTTTGGGGGAAAGTAAAAAAAAGGGTTTTTAAAAGTCCGGGAGCGAGAGTCAAACCTTGACCCTCCAGACTCCTCAAAAAACCCCCCGTTTTTTAAGCAGCTAAAAAATTTTGGGGGGTTTTAAAGGGAAAAAGGGTTTTAAAAAAATTTGTTTACATACTTATGATTTAAAACACACAAATTTTTTTCCCCTGTTTTTTTTTAAAACCCCATACACCCAAAAAACTTTTTCCCTTTGGGGGGGACAAAAACCTGAATAAAGAGGAGGGAAAAAAGGGGGAATTTTAGAGAAAAAAAAAGGGGAACATACAGAACCTTTAGCAAAAAAAGAGGCGTTTTTTTTCCCCCTATCTTTAAAAATTCAACAAATAAAAAAAAAAATAAATTTTTACTTCCGTAAATTTTAAACCCCGAATGAGCAATTTTTAAATTTTAAAAATCTAAAACGTTATAAATTTTAAAAAAGGCTTATTTTGGGGGCTTTTCAAACCCCGGGGTGTTTAAAAGCCCTCGACTTTATACTAGGTCATGACAAAAATAGACGGTTTTCCCACATTTTGGGGACTCAGTCACGACTTTTTTTTGGGAAAATTTTCCTTTTTTAGGTTTTAAAAGGGAACCGTTGGTCTTTTTTAAACTTTTTTAAGAAAGGGGGTAAAAACCCGCCGTAAAAAAAACCCCCATTCAAACAGAAAAGAACTCCCTTATAAGGATCCCGTTCATTTTTTCTTTCGCGGCGGGGGAAAAAGAAAAAACGGAGAAAAAAAATTGAAAAAGACTCGAAAAGGGGTTTTTTTAAACCCAAATTTTCCCATTTAGAAAAACCCAACCCAAAGGGGAAAATTGGGGGAAAAGGGTTTTTTTAACTTTTACCTTTGCGTTTAAATTTAAAACCCCCACAAACTTGGGGGGAAAAAAAGAGAAAAAAGGGGTTTTTCCCCCTCCTTGCTAAAATTTTAAGGGTTTTTTTTTTTTAGGACTCGGGTTTGGGGTGATATTTTTCATTGAAAATGAGGATAAATCCCTAAAAAAAAACAGTTTTCACATGGGGGGTGGGGGGAAAATCCCAAAAAAAAAACCCAAAAACCCCAAAGCGTTGTAAATTTGCAATCCCCAAAAAGGGGCATTGTTTCCCCCGTACTTTTTTTTCCTTTTTTTTTGAACCGAGGGGGGAAAAAACTAAAAATTTTTTTCCCCTTACCCAAAAATTTTTTAAAAAATTTTTTAATCTAGAGGGGGTCCCCCCCCCTTTTTCCAAATGAGAAAAAACGGCGTTTTGAAAAGTTTTAAAGATATAACCGGTAAATTGAAAACTGCAAAGCAAATGGGAGTGACTCTTATTTGACACGGGGTGAACCTCTAAAAAAATAGAAATTTTTTCCCCGTCCCCTTTTTTCAAAAGAGCGCGCGCCCCAAAACTTTTTTTGAAAAAAAGGAAACGGGAAAAAAAATTTAAAACATTTCAGCGGGTTTTAAAAAATTTTCCGGGGGTTTTTAATTTAAAAACCCCCAATACCGCCGGCGTCTAACAAGGACGAATATTTTGCGAAAAAAAACCCTTTCCCGTTTTTTTTACAAAAAAAAAACCACAAAAAATAAAGATTTTTGGGGGAAAAAAAATTTGCCCCCGGGGGGGGGGTTTTATTCCCCAAGGGGGGAAAAAATTTCCCTTTCACTTTCCCCCTCAGAAAAAGCAGCAGGGGGAAAAAAGGTTTTAAAACGTATATTTGGACCGGGGATTTTCTTTTTTCCCCATAGAGACAGTGTCCCGACCCAAATTTTTTAAAAACCCCAAATTTTTTAACGTCATGAGCTTATTCTTTTTGGAAAAAGGGGCGTTTAAAAAAATTTTTTACGAAAATTTCCTCAGATTTCCCGTCATTTCAGGGAAAAGATTGTACGGGCCCAATTTTTTTGGGCGCCCCCGTAAAAGGGGGGGAAAAACCCCTGTACTAAGAAATTTAGAAAACCGCGTCCCCAAAAAAACCCTTTAAAAAATCCCCCAAAAGGGGACCCCATAATACGCCTCTCATTGTCAAAATGCGAACCCCAAAAAAAAAGATGATATTGGGGTTTGGATCATTGCCCCTTAAACTAAAAATTTTTCGTGGGAGTTTACGGGGAATTTTAATATTAATTAAAAGAACCCAAAACCCCCCCGACAAAATAACCCCCTAACCCCCCTTTAAAAAGACAATTTTTTCCTTCTCAAAATCACTCGGGGGGAAAGTAGAGGAAAACTAAACCCGTTTACGGGGGGGGGGGTTCCGTCAATCCAGGAAAAATAAAATTTTTTGGCGAACTAGGGGAAAGATTAAAAGTAACCCCTTGAAAAAAATTGGGCAGGGGGTTTTGAGGGGTTAAAAATTTAAAAATGGGAAAGTTTCATTTTTTTAAAATTTCCTTCTCAAAAGAAATGCGTTTTTTCCCAAACCCGGCAATTAAAATTTTACCCTTTTAAATGCCACCCCGGGGTAAAACGCTTCAAATTAGTCCACGAAAGGGATTTTTTTTTTTTCCCCCCCCCCTTATTTTTTTGTTTTAATTTGAGCGGGGGACGGGGACCCCCGTTCCCCAGAAAAGAAAAATTTTTCAATGGGGGCCCCGGAAAAATAAAAAATTTTCCGGGAAAAACTAAAAACACCCCGTGGGGGTTTGGGGGATATTCGAATGAAAGAATTTTGGGACTATTCAAACCCCAAACCCCAGGGGCCCCGGGGTGACGTACGGCCCCGACGTTTTTGAGAATTTTTTGTGATCTCTGCATAAAAACTTTATGGGCCCTTGACCCCGGAGGGGGCCCCTTTTTCAGTCCCAGTCTAGCGTCCCGGGGTCTTTTTTAAAAACCCCGGGGAGGGGTTTAAAAAAACGATAATGTGGAAAGCATAAAATTTATTGAGGGGGTATCCGGGAGGGTATTTTTTGGGGGCCCTAATCCCCCCGTTTTTAACGAATAAAAGCTTTTGGGACGCGTTTGACCTTTCCCCCGCCAGACCCTTTCATTGTTTATCTAAGGGAAAGGGGGTCCCTTTTTTTTGTATGCTTTCCCCATTTCCCCTTTTGGGGATTTTAGGGGGCTCGAAAAAGAAAAATTTTGCTCTTTTGGGGCCGTCCCCAAAAATAGGGAAAGGCGGAATAGGGGGCTATATTTTTTCAGGAAAAATTTTTTAATATCCCGAGATTGCAGGGACGCTCATTTTTTCCCCTTGGGGCCCTTCGCCCCCGGAAAAATTCCACCCGTGGGGGAAACATGAGAAACTTTTTTAAAAATTTTTGCTGAAAAGCGGGGTTTCGCCCCTTCACAAACCGCCCCTCTAAAGCTTTTTTTAGCGAAGGGTTTTTTAAACGGACAGAGTGAACCGTTTTTTCCCCCTTTTCAAGAAAAACGCCTGGGGGGGTCCTTTCCCCCGGAAAAAAGGGGAAAAAAAGGGGGTTTAAACGAGCAAAAAATTTTTTAAAAAAATTTTTCAAACTGATGAAAAAACCCAAAAAGGGGCCCCCCTATAAATAAAAAGAGGGCTTACCTACGAAAAAGATAGCTCCCCGGGTTTGGGAGGGGAAATTTGGGGGGGGGGAACCCTCAAAGCCAGCCCAAATTTTTAAAAAACCGCTCGAGGGCAAAAAAACCTAGTCATATCGGGGATGGAACTGAAAAAATTTTTTCTTTTTTTTATGCCGACCCCAAAAAGGGATTCGCCTTTTTTTGGGAAAACTCGGGGGATCCTGAAAGGCCCCTTCCCCGGGGTTTTTTTTCCCCCCCCTTTTTCCCAAAAAGGGTTTTAAAAACTTCAATCCCTTTTATACAACCCTTTTTTAAATACTTTACTTTTGAGGTTTTCCCTACCAGAGACTTGCCCGGTTTCAATGCCCCACCGGACACCTCCCCCACAAAAAAGGGGAAAAATTTTTTACGGAAACCCCCTTTTTTAAAAAAAGGGGGTTTTCCGGGAAAACAAAAAAGACGAGACCGGGGTCGGACCCACCCCTGATTTAAATTTGGGTTTTTCGCCCCCAAACTCAAATTTTTCCCCGGGACAAGGAGAGGGGAGACCCCCAAAAGGGTAAAGGGGTAAAGGGGGGGAGCGCGTTAAAAACCCTTTTCTTTAAAAGGGTTTTCGAAAATTTTTAAACAGATGAGAGATAGATGAGAGGGGGCCCCTTCAATAAGACTTAGATTAAAAATTAAAAAACCCAAAAAAAATTCAATAGGGCGCTCTATGCTCAAAACAAAGAAAAAAAATTTTGATCCCCCGGAAAAATGAATTTTCTTTCCATGGCCCCAAAATTTCCTAAAAATTGATTCCCCCAAACCGTCAACTCTAAAAATGGTTTTTTAAAGTGGCTAGGGGAAAAAAAAATATCATTTTTCCCATTTTTTAAAAATGAAAGAAATTAAAAAAAAAAATTTATTTCGTAGTCTCTATTTTGTTTAAGGTAAAATAAATATTTTTTAAAACGTAATTTGATTAAAAAAAAATTTCAAGAACTATCCCCCAAAAAAATTTTTAAAAGTCATTTACTCTATAGGGGTAAGGGGTTTTGTTTTTAAAATTTTAAAAAAAATTCTTTTTCTAAAAGGTAAGTTTTTAAACAGAAAATTTCAAAAAAAAAAACCCCCAAAAAAAATTTTTTTCCCCCTCCTGTACTCTATAGTGAAAAAATGATTATTTTTTAAGGAAAAAAAAAAAAACTATTTCAAGAACTAAACTTTAAAAAAAAATAACTAATTTTAAAATTTTTAAAAAAGTTTTTTAAATTTTTATTTTCCCTTAAATAAAAAAAAAAAATTTTAAGAACTAAAATTGTGAAAAAAAAAATAATTTTTGTTTTAAAAAAATTTTTTTAAAATTTTTTAAAAAATTTATTAAATAAAAAATTTAATTTTTGGGGTTGGTGGTTTTTTTTTTTTTAAAATTTTTTCCCCCCCTTACCCCCCCCTCTTCCCCCCATTGAAAAAAAAAAAAATTTTAAAAGGGTTTAAAAATAAATTTAATTCTTTTTTTTTTTTTTAAAAACTATTCAAATTCATACTTAAAAAACTTATTATTTTTAAACATTTTTTTTTTAATTTTTAAATTAAATTCTTTACAAGTTTTCAAAAATTTTAAAAAAATTTAATTTTCAAAAAAATTTATTTTTTTTAATCTTTTAAAAATTAAATTTTACTTTTAAAAATTTTTTTTTTTAAAATTTTTTAAATTTCTTTAAAACCCTTTTTTTAAATCATTAAAAGTTAAAATCTTTTGAACCCTTTTTCAAATTCAACTTTTTTAAAATTTAATTTTCTTTAAACATTTATTTTCAATAAATTTAAAAATTAAAAAAACATTAAAAACCCCAAAATTTTTAAAAAAATTCCCTTAAAATTAAAAAATTTTTTTTTTAAATCAAAAAAGGGGTTTTTTCATTAAAATTTTAAAATTTCATTAAACTTTTTTTTTTTCCAAATAAACATTAATTCTTTAAAAAATTTATACTTTTAAAAAAAATTTAATTTAAAAATTTAAACTTTTTTTTTAAAAACATCATTAATTTTTTTCAAGTTTCCCCAAAAATTTTAAAATTTTTAATTTAAAAATTTAAAAATTTTTTTCCAAAATTTTTTTTAAAAAAATTAAATAAAAATTAAATTTTTTTTTTAAAAAAATTAAAAATTTTTTTTAAACTTTTATTTTCAATCTTTAAAATTTTAAAATCATTAAAACCCCCCATTACAAGATTCTTTTCATTTAAAAAAAAAATTTCAAAAAAATTTTTTTTTTCCCCAAACATCTTTAAATTTTTACAGATTCAAAATTTTTAAAATTATTTTTTTTTAAAAATTTTTTTTTTTAAATCATCTTTTAAATTTTTTTTAAAAGACATACTTTTTAAAAAATTTTTTTAAACCTTTAAACATTTTTTTTTTAAAACATAAAATTTAATTTTTAAAAACAAGTTATCCCCTTAAACTTTTTTTTCCCCCAAACATTTAAAATTTAAAATCTTTAGAACCCTATTAGAAGATTCATATTTTAAAAAAATTTTTTTTCTTTAAAACTTTTTTTTTTTTCAAAACATCTTTAAAATTCTTTACAAGTTCATACTTTTAAAAATTTTTAAATTTCTTTAAAAAAATTTTTTTTTCCAATCTTTAAAAAGTTAAAATCTTTAAAAATTTAAAAACAAAAACCCCTTTTTTTAAAATCACATTAATTTTTTTTCAAGATTCATTAAAAATTTATTTTTTCAAACCCCCTTTTAAATTTTTTTAAAAGGGTTTTTAAAAAAAAATCTTTAAAAATTTTTTTACAAGGTTTTTTAAAACTTTTTTATTTCCAACACCCCTTAATTTTTTTTTTTTTAAAAAGTTTTTTCGTTTTAAAATAAAAAATCGAGGACTTCCCCCTTTCCCCCAACCCCTTTTTCAAAAGGCCCCTTCCCCTTTTTTGTGGGGTCCTTCTTTTTTTCCCGGTTTTCGTTTGAAGGCCCAAAAATTTTTTCTTCCTTTCCGGGCCCCCTTGTAAACCTTTTGTTTTTTACCGCGAGGGGATATAACTTTTTAAAATTCTATGTACTTTTTTTAAAAAAGTTTTTCGGGCAAACATATGAACAAGCCGGGAAAAAAACCCAAACTTTGGGCCCGGGCACGAAAACTTTTGGGGTTTGATCGAAAAAATTTTGACCGATAGAAAAAAAATTTCAAAACCCCCTTTGCAAAGCATTTTTAAAAAATTTTACGGGGTTTTTATCCACTTTCACAAACGCCCCGGGGAAAACACTGTAGCCGAGCCCATCCCCCCAAAATTCCTTTTAAAAGTGGAACAATTTGGTTTTTCCCCATTTAAAAAAATTCCCTTTGTTTAAAAATCACTTTTTTAAGGGGGTTAAGCGGACCATTAAATCTAAATTTTAGGAGACAAAACCCTTGGTATTTTTGGGGGTTTTTTCCTCTGTCTCGAACAAAAACGACACGTCACCTCCCGCCCCCTTTGGGGAGTATCTTTTCCCCCGGGGGGTTGGGATCAAAAACGACGAGGGGTGGTGAACTTAAAGGGAAAAAAGGGTCAAAAAGGGTAAAGAGGGGCTCTTTCCCCTATTTTAAAAGTCGGGAAAATTTTGGGGGCAAAATCTTTTTTATAATTTGGGGGAAAAAATCTTTTTTTAAAAACCCAAAATTTCATATCCCCTTAAGGGTAAATTTTTTAAAAAAGATAAAATTTTAAAACATTACGAAAAAATTTTTGGGTTTTAAAAAAATTCTTTTCTGGGGCCTTTTGTATTTTTTTCCCTCCGGTTGAAGCCCCGAAAAAAAAGGGGGAACGATTTTTTTTAAGAAAATTTTTACGTTTTCCCCCAGCCCCCAAACCTTTCGTTTTAAAGGGGGGTTTTAAATTTTTGGGAAAAGAAAAATTTCCCCCAAATAAAGGGAAAAGGGAGCTCGATGATCCCCCCGCTCTTTTATGAAATTAACAGGTTAAAACATTGATACAAAAGGTTTTTTTTATATGCCTTTCAAGCCAAGAAAATTTTACTTAACCGATCCAAAGGGGGTCTCTGCAAACAGGGGGTGGGGTCCTTTTAAAACGTTGTTTCGCTGGGGGAAAAGAACTAGCACCCGCTCTTTTCGCGTTTTACAAAAATATTCGGGAAAGTCTTTAACGAATTTCCCAGTATGAGCGTAAAGGGGGCATCGTCAAAGAGACTTTTCAGCATGTACGTGAACTCCTTCAAACCTCCAAAAACCGGCTTTTTAAAAATGAGTCCCGGGCCCAAACCCTTTCCCTTTTAGATAGATAAATTTTTAAAATTGGGTCCCAAAAACCCACAAACTCTCAATTTAAAATCCTAAACCCCCTTTATCTCCTAGGCGATTCTTGAAAAAAAGATGCAGTATTCCGTTATTTAAAAATTCTCGAAGTTTCTTTCCCGGTTTCTCCCCCCTATTCAAAAGTATCGCACTTTTTATAAGTAAGAGCGAGAGGGAGGGTGCATAAAACCCTTTTTGTTGGATAATTTTTCCCAAGCTCGTTCTCGTTACAACGGACCGGGGAAAATACAGGGAAAGGGGAAAATACTGTAAAACTGGGGGCAACGTATCGAAAGCGGGAGACCCCCAATGTTTTAGAAAAAATTTCCCCGGCGTCATCCATTATTTCCGTAACAGAAACCTAAAAGCCCTTTAAAAAGAGTTTATTTTGGCAGGGTTAACACTTTTCCCCTGTCCTTTTCTCAATTTTTTCGAGGAAAAAATTTTGCCCTCTTGTTTTTTCTTTTTCGAGTACCCTCTCCAGCGAGTTTTCAGATGTAGAAAAGTAAACGATATCGCTCGTCTCCCAAAGGGGAAAAACCCCAATCTCCCCGCTCGTTTAACAAAGCCGTACCGAGATTTGCCCCTATTACTCGCTTTGTTTCCGGAAAGGGAAAAGATATTGGGTTTGGCGCTTCCACTTCTTAAAGACTGGGGGGAAAGGCCCTGCGGAAAATTTGTGCAAGGGAAAACTCGGTTCTCCGTTGACGTAATTCCCCCTAGCCAGAAATACAATTTTACACGGATCACATTCACGTGAAGAATAATTTACGGGATTTTTAGATATGTGCGTCTTCCCCGCAGGGAAATTTTGACGAGTCGAAACCCCAGCAAGGATGCAAACGTACCAGGTCGGGGAAAAATCGAATGGGTTTTTTGGGAAGGGATAAAAACCTTTAAATGCTAGGTCACCGATAATCGAAAAGCTTTACTTTTCTTTGGACTTCCCTTCGCAAAAAAACGATCCCAAAGCCCCCAAGTTCAAGGTGGGCCCGGGGGGACTGTATCTCTTTTCCGTCGCAAAAAAAAAAAGATTATTAAATTCGTCAATTTTTCGGTTTGGGAAATTTAACGTGGCCTGATTGTTTAATCCATGAACCATTCTTCTTCACGATTCTCTTTCCGAGCAGGATTTGCGGGGAATTTAAATTCTCTGCCAGACTCGAAATCTGACCCCGCAGTGTAAGGTTTTCATAGACATATTTAAAATAAATTGAACGTCACGTGAGTATTTAAGGAAAGCTAAAAAAAATTTTTCCGCAAAAACGGTCCCGTACTCTTATACCGAGATGATTATAGGCGAAGGGGATTTCCCCAGATATCGAAAAGTTTGAGCGGGTTTTAACACCAAAAAATATCGAATAAACCACCCCTTTTTCCGTTTTCTTATACGCTAACCCCAAAGCGTACGCTTACACAAACAACAACTTGATTGAGATGGGGGTTCTTATCTTCCAAGGAGGACCGTTTGTAAAGCCTCTCTTCGCAAAAACTCCTTTTAAAGAAGGGGGTTTTTAACTCGGGGAGCGTACTTGCCATATCCGTTTCATAAGGGCAAAGTTTTTGGGAGGGCAATTTTAAAATTTTGGGTTAAAAAGGGCTTTGATACATAAACCCATCCCCTGGGGATAGCTTCGAGCGTACGATTAAAGTCCTGAGAACCCCGTTTAATTTTTTCGTATTCGCCTTTGCACTTTGTACAAACCCCTTTGGGGATTCCCCGGCTCCTCCAGCACGGCTCCAAGCGCTGCGATCAAAAGGGAGTAAGGGGAAAAATTTCCCCCCTTCTTCTTACACGTCAAAATAAAGTAAGGGCGGCCCCCTGACGACTTTTAGTTTTTTCTTCTTCTTCTTTTTAAACCCGAAACCCCTCTTGACTTTTCTTTCATCGCGTTGGGGAATTTCCCACGCGGCCCGGGTTTCTCGCTCAACTTCGGGGTCGGGGGCGAGTAATCTTTTTCCCCGATTTTTTCGATAATTCACGATCTCAGTATGACTCCTGCAAAATCTTTTACCTTTGGGGTAAGGGGATATCGGTTCTTTTCAGTGTCGATCTAACTCGTTTATTCCAGGATCGCCCCGTTTTAATCGTTTTTCCAAATTTGGGCCCCGGTCCCATACGGGAACCGGGGATAGAGGGCCTCGAACGGTAGAATTTTTTGATTATCTTATCCAAAAACCCCCCCCTCTTCTTTCCCCCAGACACGTACCCGATTAAACATTTAAAATAGGCGCGTCCTTAAATTTGGATGAATTTGTCGTCAACAGGGGGTTCGAGAAACAAGGACAGACCTTAAAATGTAAACAAAAACGATCAAGATGAGGGCGGAACTTTTCCCTCAGAGACACGGAACGTTGTTGCTATAAATATCCGCTGCATCATCTGTGGACCTTTGAATTTCGGTAAAAAAAACCCAATTTAAAATCAGCCTGTTAGGAACCTAACGGGGCCCTTTTAAATTCAAGAAAAGGTAGTTTACCCCAAAATCGTTATAAACCCGCCAAGTATCAACGTTTATTTGAAGGTCCTCCACCGTTTTTAAGGCATGGGGTAATTTTTCCCTTTTTCCAACAACGCGGGGAAAATTATACCACCATCCGAGGCCGAACCCGACTCTGTATTCATATTTGACGACGTCGCTTGCGATAAACAGTTTAATATACAGGCTTATTTCAGTATGGGTAGACATAAGGCCATAGACTGTTTCTATCTCTCTCAGACGTACTCGCGCATCTCGAAACAGATGTTGAGAGATAACGCTAATCTTCTCATCCTATTCAGGATGGACGATACGAACCTGAGACATATCTACGACGATCACGTGAACACGGATATGACTTTCCAAAAATTCAAGGAGGTGTGCTCGCTGTGTTGGAAAGAAAACAAGTACGATTTTCTCGTGTTGAGCAAAGATCATGAGATCGATAAAGGACGATATCACTACGGTTCGATACCTTTATCTTGCACGATTGAGGCGAACGCGCGTCCAGTACGCGATAAGACATCATGTTGTCCATATCTAAATTCGGTCATAGTCTCTACAAATATAGATCTCTCATCGAGTCAGAGGGAAATCTAACTCTAAACTCTCAAGGGTATTACGACGCTAGATCGAAAAGGATCGTCAACGTCGAGCCGCCCGTCATATCTAAGGATGTCTGTAACAAGTCTTACGTCGATAGGATGGATGCGGGGACATAGTAACACGAGCAGATAGTCGCTCTCAACACCGCCAAGGACGTCATCAAAGGACAGATGGAATCGTTAATCGAGGATTTGGAGAACAATCGAATGAAATACGTCAACTTTGAGAAGTACTCGTCAAGGATGGAGGAGGTGCGGAAACTGTCTCATCATCATGAGGATCGTCTCAACGAAAATAAAACAATGCTTGACGTTTTAGGTTCTAAACTGCTAAGCCTGTAACATTAGCCCCTAGCTAATGTTACAATACTGGAAACTGCAAACTTACCCAATTCTACGAAGACGTCCGCGGCCATGCTCATGTAAACACTGCGAGCCACTTATCGTCACACACCTGGCCATCACGACCTTCCCTGTAATACTAAAGGCGCGCCCACTGGAATACATCACGCCGATTCTGCTTGCCCAAAGACCATAAGAAGAAAAGAAGTAACACTCCACCAAGTTTACGAGCGGCTTCTACTAGCTCCGTGAGGCTCCTAGAACCTTCTCCACCCTGTCTACGTTCTTTGGTTCCCCCCCCCCCCCACCATGTTCTGCAAGCTGTGTTTTAGTGCGTATAAAAGATCGACCATGTGAATTGTGAGCCACTATTGGGCTGGCTGTGAAGGTCGCTTGAATAGGCGATAGCGACGAAAATTACAATGTAAGCTAAATTCCTTTTGGGTTAAATGTCTGACTTTTCTAAATTCTTTTCAGGCGCTTCAATTATTTTTACATAGTAAATATCCAAAAAGTTTTAAACTTGCTTTCATTGACATTTCAAGCTATGTCTACGTATAAACTAATTCTTTACTCTTATCTGAACGCATAACATATCTGGACTTGAGACTTTTGCTCTAACTATTGGAATATTTTTGTGAAAGGTTTACGATTTTTACCGTCGTAATAATATTAAAGATAAATGGATTGAGATGCCTAACCTTTTGGATTTTATATTTTGGGCGTAACAGATTTAAATTGTGTATAAGTTATAGTTACTGGTTTCCTGTTTTTTATCTCTATTTATCATGTTAAGTTTAGCGCTTTAATTTTAAATGGACTCGTTCCTAAAAAAACCTTGCTCTGATTAATTGTTCGTCAGAGATAGGCGAATTTGGCATTAGACTATGTTGTCTTATAATATATGTAAATCTCAATTTATTTTCTCTGGGCTGAATCACTTAAACTATTTTTCTTAGATTAATAATTATTGACTGTAAATATATATATATATATATATATATATATAAAGAAAGGAGAAAGGGAAAACAACTTATAAATTATGTCATTCGTAAACGTCGCCTGTAGAGTTTTAACTTAATAAAACTATGGGAGGTTTATATGTAAATTTCACTGTGTTAGGGTAAGTTTAGTAAGGTTATTATATGGATGTTCACCTCCGAACATGAATTGCTGGGCGCCTTCAGCGCGTGGTATGTATAGATGGGAAGTTGCCATAGCAACCGAGTCATGATGACTAATGAGAGTTGTTGGTCAATTAAATGCAAATTGTTGTCTAATATCAACCTCAGCTCACACAAATAGCTAGGTTTAATTGTATATTTTCCCCATTCTTACGGGGCTGGTAAAATAATGTGAATAATGTATATTGACTAGGTGTTAGTAATTGTTGAAGTTAACGTTTAATTCCTAGGTTGAGATTATAATAGGGTATTAGTTTTCATGCCAAATTGTTATTTCTTGTAGCGAGCGATGAGGGTTGCTCTTAAAGCTGGCGCTAGTGGTATGAAGTCGCCAAAAGAAAATATTGTAAAGAAGTTGCATATAGTATGATTGTTAATATACTTGTATCCATTGTTGCTGAACTCATTTTTGCTAAATTATAATAAATTACTTTTGGCGGTGATATTCGTTCCTTTATTCTATATAAGTATCATCCTTCGGTAATTTTAAGTTGAGTTAATTCATGTGAGGTAATCACAATAATGGTATAACGTCTGGGCTGTGTTTATCGGCCGTTGAGGACGGCCGTGAGAACTTGCCCTCATCTATCCCAAATTGCGTGTGCTGGGTGTTATTTAGCTTACCCAGCGGGTATAACAAGTTCACTCACCCAGCCCACTCTATCGATTGTTATTTTTATTTTCTTATGTTCCTTTTGAAGTTTTTGAACCCTTTCTTTTGGATGGTAGATCCTAATTATGGTTCAAGCCTAGAGGAAACTTTCGAGATTCAACGAACCATTTACAACGATTTTATAGCCGGAGGTGTTACTACGCTTAAGCGGACCAGATAACAACAAGCTTACGATGCAGACGGTCTAGTTTTGCGAAACATAGGTATGCCCTCATTACCTTCAGACGCTGCGCCTAAAGCTTATGTAGACTCTACGGTTAATCGCAGTTTCATCTACACTACTTGGATTCGAAAC
>JBCFYV010004021.1:0-16755 GCA_039000515.1 Timema cristinae | reverse complement strand
TTTTTTCAAGATTGTACCACGCAACTCAGTCCAAAACTCATAAGAATGCTCTTTTATAAAATAACAGCTGTTGATCAGTTGAATTGAGGAAATGAATACGTGAACATAGATATAGTAGTTTTTTAGCTCACAGATAATGTTCTGATTATAATTTGATTGTAGGAATTATGGTATATCCTGATTTCCTCACGATTATTCTTTTCTAAGAGATAGGAAAAGCTACCATATCTAGATTCATAATCCATGCCATCTGTAACTCAAATGTTGACCAGTTGACATTTTGTAAGTTAAAACTTTTTTAGCAGGCCATTTTTAATTTTAGAGGTAGAGAGAAATAATGTGATGGTCAAAAAATCAAACTCAAGATTTTGATGAATTGCGACCTTCCAAAATCCGAAAAAGTTATTTTTGAATTTCTGTATGTCTGTCTGTCTATCTGTCTGTACCTCAGAGTGAAGCCTAAACTATTTGAATGATAGGGCAAAACTTGTTATCTTGAGTTTTCATAGGGTTTCCCCAAGGTGTTTCGGGAAATGAATATCCAATTATAAAATTAAAAGTATTTTACTGAAGGGTGAAAAGATAAATAATCGATTTTCTCAAAATCAGCCTGGACGATTTTGATAAGTTTCATTTAGAAGCAATAATCAATGTTACAAAACAAATGGCTACTCTAATTTTTTCTTTGGCAAAATAACTTTAAGGGTTCAGGTCTGATGGGTAAATTTTCATTTTTATCATATCTCCAAACCAAATTTAGATATGAAATTACATATATTTGAATACATGCAGATCTTTTTTATAATAAACATCTTTTATTTGAAATATATTTTTATAAAATCAATAGTTTTGGGGATATTGGCAAATATATTAATACAGTTTTGTGAGTTCTAGTTGTGAAGAGATAACGCAATAGTTCTCTAATGCCATAGAGTAAGCAAATAAGTAAGTCTTTCAAGAAGTTGATGTTTTTCTTTCAACCTCTTAGGGGAAATGTTTATACAGCACAGGGGTGAATCCTTGATTTTCTATAAAAGGGTGAGGGGTGCGTGGGAGCTCCCATCGGGATCAGGTTGGGGAAGGGAGGGTACCTCACCTCAAGATATATTGACATAAAATACTTCAAAATTTGAGAGTAAATCTTTAAGTAATTTTTCAGTGTAATGCTAAACTTGTGAATAATCTTTTAATGAAGAGTATAACTCAAAATATGCGAATAGTATTGAAATTTGCCCATTATGAGAATATTCAAAAAATAGTTATTATTAGAGATGAAAATAAGTTTAAACATTATAACAATTTTTATATAAAAGGGTGTTTACTATTCAATCAATTAGACTAAATAGATGGAAATATTCAGATTTCGAACAATCAAATTTTAACTCCACTCTATATTATAGCTAGTTATTTCTCATTCTAACTCGAAATGTTACCACAAAAGCCATACTAACACGTTTTTTTGGTGGTATTATTCAATGATTATATTTAAAAAAACGTTATTTAAAAATACATTATTTTAAAGATCTTTATTTATTATTAATCATTGAAATAGTAATAATAAAAAAAACAAGATTGATTCAAACCTAAGAAATGTTTTTGCAACAAGGTGAGAGACGCGCAAATTAAATTTGGGGAATTTCATTAATGTCTATAATTACAACTTTAATAATTATTGTGATTGTCTTAAATCTTAATATTAACAATAAAAACTTAAAAACTTAAATTTAGTTAGTGAGATAATATTACGTGAAAATTTAAAAACTGGAAGTCAAAATTTTAATACAAAGTTTGACCCTTTGGGGGACCAAATACGATTTTTTTATTTGTCATAGTATATAAACAAGCGTTAAATTTTAAATTAATTAAAAAATTTAAAGCTGTGAGTCAAAAAATGTTTTATGTGTGTTAGGCAATTGTTTTTCGTTTTTCGAAAGTGCATTTATATTAGAGTTTTGAGTAAATACTCCCCTTTTTTAAAAATAGGGAGAAACCGTGGGAGTTCCCGCCCCATTTATTTGTTGTTTAATAGAAATGTTTTACGGAATGATTTCTACTATCGTTTTGGATATGAGTCTCTTTTATTAAGGTAGAGAAAGTATTGTGTTTTTTAAAAAAAAAACCTAACTAAATATTTTGTAAATGTTGAGTTTCATGCCCCCCCCGAATCCAAAAAAATTTTTTCGGGTTTCCATCTTTTTGTTGTATCGGACTAGAGCCTAATATTTTTACTTGGGCAGGAAATTTGGTAAAACCCCTAGGTTTTTCATAGGACCCAAGTTTTTTTTTTTTTTATTGGTTTAAACCTAAAATTAAAGGAGTTTTGAAAGTTAAAAAAAAAATATATTTTTCAAAATGGCTTTTTCTTTTTTAATTAAATTTTTTTTCCAAAACATTTATAGATTTAAACAAAATGATCTTTCAAAATTTTCGGGAAAATGATTTAAAGGGGGGTTTTTTTGAGGGGAATTTTGAATTTTTTATACATAGAAATTTTAATATGAATTTTTATTTAAATTTAAGTATGTTTTTTCAAATATTTTACTTTTGGGGATTTTTATAAAACTAATAATTTTTTAAGGAAAACCCAATATAATGGGTAAAAACTTTCAACATTTTTTAAAATTCTTTCTTTAACCCCCCTTAGTGGAAATGTTTTTACAGCAATAGTATGTTCTCTCATTTTAAATCTAGTAAAATATTTAACCTTTTTTATTGGTTTGGATTTTTAAATGAGGAATGAAAAAGAAATGCGAAAAAAACCATAAATCTCAACCCCTAATAAAAAAGGTCGAACATTTTAACCCCAAATCAAAAATTTTTTTATAATAACTAAAAAAAAATAAATATCGATTTTTTAAATTCAAATAAATTTTGTGAACTTTTTTTCTTTTAAAAGAAAAAATATACAATTTAAATCCCACGTTTCCCAAAGATGTTTGACATAAATAAACGTGGGTTTTTTGCTCAGGTTTGCTAGTGATATTATTTTCGTTTCACATAATTACGAGTTTTGAATAATATATGTTTCTAAACAATGGTTGAGGGAAAGTCCATGCGGATTTCATTTTTTTGTTATTTAAATTTTAAATTCTAGGCTTAAGATTATTTATTGATTTTATTTTTTTTCGTTCTCAATCTTACAGGTAGAGGAATTTTTTTTGATGTCAAAAAAATAATTTTAAAAATTTTATTTAACTTTACGTTTCAGAAAACCGAATCTGAAAAAGAGTCTCTTGTTTACCTCTTTAGTAGTCCTAAATATTTTTCCCACCGAGTCAAATTGGTATCTAGTTTTCATAAGGTTGCCTCAAGTGGTTTTTTGGAAAATTTATCTCTAACCCAAAATTTAAGGGGGTGGTTTACTGAAGGGTGGAAAAAGGGGGAAAAATTTATTTTTTCAAAAACGGCAAGGATTTTGATTAAAAATTTCATTTTAGCATTGTCAATATTAAAAAAATTTTAATTGTTACGCTAATTTTTTGCCAAAATGATTTTAAAGGGTTATGGTCCAATGCATAGATTTTTCTTTTTTTTATTACATCTCCAAAATTTTTTGAGATTTTAAATTTAACTTATCATTGCAAATATATATTTCTATTTAAAAATTTAAAAACTTTTATTTGAAATATATTTTTATAAAACCAACAATTTCTAGTTTAAACGGGAAATTTTATAAAAAACTAAAGGTTAATTTTTTGGGGCCTTAAAAAAAATATAATTAGAGATATTTAAGTACTTGAAAAACAAAAAACTAAATTTCTAACAATTTTTTTCTTTGTTTATATGTAATTTTTTAAAACATTGTATGCAATTAAACCCCTTAAAAAATTTAAATAAAAATTTTTTCAAGCATTCGGGGGATTTTCCAAAAATTAATTTTCAAAGAAAGTTTATAGTATGGAGTTAGTAGATTAGAGCAGGGGTTCCCCAAAAAGGTGATCTGTGGACCCCCGGGGTCTGTGAGCTGTTCCTGGGGGGCCGTGACAACCCCCAAAAATTTAGAAAAATTTAAAAAGTTAATACTGGTTATCAGTTTTCAAGAAGAAAAAAACCATCAAACCAAAAAATTTGTATTGAAAAAATTTTTTTGATTTTTTTGTACAATTTAAAGTGTAAAAAACCTTTTCAAAGTGTACATAAAAAAAAAATATTATTGAAAAAATTGACATTTTTCGGTTTTAGTAAAGTGTTAAACCCTTTAAAAGCTAAAATTTAAGAAATGATGGTAAAAGAAGAGATTTCATTTAAACCTATTATTACTAGACCCAAAAATTAAAAAATTTGAACGTTTGGATAGTTAATTTAAAATTTTCATGTAAGCATAAAAGATTTTTTTTGTGAAACTTTTCCCCTTTATTAAATTTTATTACAAAAAGAGTTGGTGTAAAAAATAAATTTTTGTGTAAAAACGCCCCTCTGACTCGGAATTTTCTGTGCCCCGTTCCCCTTTTTTTAGGTTTTTAAAAAGGAAATTTTTAATTGTAGTGGTGGGAATTTTTTAAAAAAAGGGTTTTTTATTATTATAAAAAACGAGGGGTTTCCCCGGGGCTCAAAGAGCCTCTTGGGGGGTCCTTGGGTGGTAGGTTAATTTGGGGAACCCCCCTGTTAAGGGAGGGACGGGGGTTATGCCCGGTGGGGAAAAGGTTTATTTCCGAGGGGTTAGGAAAAATGGGGCTGAAGTGTTACAATGGTTTATTCCGATTTTCAAAGGGGGGATTGGTTTCCGGGTAGTTTCCTGGGAAACAAGGGGGAAATGCCCGTGGGAAAAACTGGCGAGTTCCTGGGGGGTTAAACAGGACGGGTGATGCCGTGTGGGCAATGGCGAGTTCCTGGGGGTTTTAAAAAGGGGGGGCTGATGCCCGGGGTGAAAACTGGCCAAAGTTCCTGAGGGTTAAACAGGAGGGGCTAAAATTGTGTGAACAAACTGAGGGTTTTGAGGGGTTAAAAAAGGACGGGGTGATCCCCCGGGGTGACAAAAGGGGGAGTTCCTGAAAGGGGGAAACAGGAGGGGCTGATGCCTTTTGTGGGCAACTGGCAAATTTCCCGAAGGGGTTAAAAAAGGACGGGGCTTTATGCCCTTTTTGGGCAATGGCCGAGTTCCCGAGGGTTTAACAGGGGCGGGCTGATGCCTTTTGTGACAATTTGGGTGATTTTCCCCGAAGGGGGAAAAGGACGGGACTGATGCTGTGTGACAACTGCTGAGTTCCTGCAGGTTAGACAGGACGGGAAATGATGCCGTGTGTGACAACTGAGAGTTCCTTAGGGTTAACAGGACGGGCTGATGCCTGTGTGACAACTGGCTGAGTTCCTGATGGTTAGACAAGATGGGGCTGATGCCTGTGTGACAACTGGCTGAGTTCCTGAGGGTTAGACAGGACGGGGCGTATGCTGTGTGACAACTGGCTGAGTTCCTGAGGGTTTTTACAGGACGGGGCTGATGCCTGTGGGGACAACTGGCTGGAGTTCCTGGGGTTATACAAGACGGGGCTGATGCCTGTGTGACAACGGCTGAGTTCCTTGGGTTAGACAGGACGGGATGATGACTGTGTGACATATCGCTGAGTTCCTGAGGGTTAGACAGGACTGGGATGATGCCTGTGTGACAACTGGCTGAGTTCCTGAAGGTTAGACAGGACGGGACTGATGCCTGTGTGACAACTGGCTGAGTTCCTGTGGTTTAGACAGGACGGGACTGATGCCTGTGTGAAAAACTGGCTTAGTTCCTGAGGGTTAGACAGGAAGGGGCTGATGCCTGTGTGACAACTGACTGAGTTCCTGAGGGTTAGACAGGATGGAGCTGAGCCTGTGTGACAACTGACTGATTTTCTTAGGGTTAGACAGGACGGTACTGATGCCTGTTTTGACAACTGGCTGAGTTCCTTAGGGTTATACAGGATGGGACTGATGCCTGTGTGACATTTCGCTGAGTTCCTGAGGGTTAGAAAGGACGGTGATGATGCTGTGTGACTACTGGCTGAGTTCCTGAGTGTTAGACAGGACGGGAATGATGCTTGTGTGACAACTGGCAGAGTTCCTGAAGGTTAGACAGGACGGGACTGATGCCTGTGTGACTACTGGTGGAGTTTCTGAGGGTTATACGGATGGGACTGTGCTTGTGTGACAACTGACTGAGTTCCTGAGGGTTAGACAGGACGGGACTGATGCCTGTGTGACTACTGGCTGAGTTCTGGGGTTATTATACCGGATGGGACTGATGCTTGTGTGACTACTGGCTGAGTTCCTGAGGGTTAGAAAGGACGGGACATGCCTGTGTGACTACTGGCTGAGTTCCTGAGGGTTTATACCGGATGGACTGATGCTTGTGTGAATACTGGCTGAGTTCTTGAGGGTTAGACAGGACGGGACTGATGCCTGTGTGACTACTGGCTGATTTTCTGAGGGTTAGTCAGGACGGGGCTGATAACTGTTTGACAACTGACTGAATTCCTGAAAGTTAGACAGGACGGGCTGATGACTGTGTGACTACTGGCTGAGTTCCTGAGTGTTAGGACAGGACGGGACTGATGCCTGTGCTACAACTGGCTGAATTCCTGAAGGTTAGACAGGAGGGGGCTGATGACTGTGTGACAACTGACTGAATTCCTGAAAGTTAGACAGGACGGGGCTGATGCCTGTGCTACAACTTGGTGAGTTCCTGAGTGTTAGACAGGACGGGACTGATGCCTGTGTGACAACGGGGCTGAATTCCTGAAGGTTAGACAGGACGGGACTGATGCCTGTGTGACAACTGACTGAATTCCTGAAGGTTATACAGGACGGGACTGATGCCTGTGTGACAACTGACTGAATTCCTGAAAGTAGACAGGACGGGGCTGATGACTGTGTGACTACTGTCTTAGTTCCTGAGGGTATATACCGGAGGGGACTGATGCTTGTGTGACAACTGGCTGAATTACTGAGGTTAGACAGGACGGGACTGATGCCTGTGTGACAACTGACTGAATTCATGAAAGTTAGACAGTACGGGGCTGATGACTGTGTGACTACTGGCTTAGTTCCTGAGGGTTATACCGGATGGGACTGATGCTTGTGTGACAACTGGCTGAATTCCTGAAGGTTAGACAGGACGGGACTGATGCCTGTGTGACAACTGACTGAATTCCTGAAAGTTAGACAGGACGGGGCTGATGCCTGTGTAACAACTGGGCTGAATTCCTGAAGGTTAGACAGGAGGGGGCTGATGCCTGTGTGACAACTGGCTGAGTTCCTGAGTGTTAGACAGGACGGGACTGATGCCTGTGTGACAACTGGCTTAGTTCCTGAGGGTTAGACAGGACGGGGCTGATGCCTGTGTGACAACTGGCTGAGTTCCTGAGGGTTAGACAGGACGGGGCTGATGCCTGGTGACAACTGGCTGAGTTCCTGAGGGTTATACAGGACGGGGCTGATGCCTGTGTGACAACTGGCTGAGTTCCTGAGGGTTAGACAGGATGGGGCTGATGCATGTGTGACTACTGGCTGAGTTCCTGAGTGTTAGACAGGAGGGGCTTATGGCCTGTGTGACAACTGGCTGAGTTCCTGAAGGTTAGACAAGACGGGTGATGCCTGTGTGACAACTGACTGAGTTCTGAGGGTTAGACAGGACGGGGCTGATGCCTGTGTGACAACTGGCTGAGTTCCTGAGTGTTAGACTGGACGGGACTGATGCCTGTGTGACAACTGGCTTAGTTCCTGAGGGGTAGACAGGAAGGGGCTGATGCTTGTGTGAAAACTGGCTGAGTTCCTGAGTGTTAGACAGGACGGGACTGATGCCTGTGTGACAACTGGCTTAGTTCCTGAGTGTTAGACAGGATGGGGCTGATGCCTGTGTGACTACGGGCTGAGTTCCTTAGTGTTAGACAGGACGGGGCTGTGCTGTGTGACTACTGGCTGAGTTCCTGAAGGTTAGACAGGACGGATGATGCTGTGTGACAATGGTGAGTTCCTGAGTGTTAGACAGACGGGACTGATCCCTGTGTGACAACTGGCTGAGTTCCTGAGGGTTAGACAGGCCCGGGGCTGATGCCTGTGTGACAACTGGCTGAGTTCCTGGGGGTTATACAGGACGGGGCTGATGCCTGTGTGACAACTGGCTGATTTCCTGAGGGTTAGACAGACGGGGCTGATGCCTGTGTGACAACTGGCTGAGTTCCTGAGTGTTAGCCCAGGACGGGACTGTGCCTGTGTGACTACTGGCTGAGTTCCTGAGTGTTAGACAGGACGGGACTGATGCCTGTGGGGACAACTGGATGAGTTCCTGAGGTTAGAAAGACGGGACTGATCCCTGTGTGACAACGGGCTAAGTTCCTGATGGTTAGACAGGAAGGGCTCATGCTTGTGGGGACAACTGGCTGGTTCCTGAGGGTTAGAGAGGAGGGGGCTGATGCCTGTGTGACAACTGGCTGAGTTCCTGGGGGTTTTAAAAAGGACGGGACTGATCCCTGTGTGACAACTGGCTAAGTTCCTGGGGGTTTAGACAGGAAGGGGCTGATGCTTGTGTGACAACGGGCTGAGGTTCTGAGGGTTAGAGAGGAGGGGCTGATGCCTGTGTGACAACGGGTGATTTCCCTCAGGGTTAGACAGGAGGGGAATGATGCCTGTTTTGACAACTGGAAGAGTTCCTTAGGGTTATACAGGACGGGGCTGATGCCTGTGTGACAACTGGCTGAGTTCCTGATGTTAGACAAGATGGGCGATGCCTGTGTGACAACTGGCTGAGTTCCTGAGGGTTAGACAGGACGGGGCGTATGCCTGTGTGACAACTGGCTGAGTTCCTGAGGGTTATACAGGAGGGGGCTGATGCCTGTGGGGACAACGGGCTGAGTTCCTGGGGTTATACAAGACGGGGCTGATGCCTGTGTGACAACTGGCGGGAGTTCCTTAGGGTTAGACAGGACGGGACTGATGACTGTGTGACATATCGCTGAGTTCCTGAGGTTAGACAGGACTGGGATGATGCCTGTGTGACAACTGGCTGAGTTCCTGAAGGTTAGACAGGACGGGACTGATGCCTGTGTGACAATGGCTGAGTTCCTAAAGGGCTAGACAGGACGGGACTGATGCCTGTGTGACAACTGGCTTAGTTCCTGAGGTTAGACAGGAAGGGGCTGATGCCTGTGTGACAACTGACTGAGTTCCTGAGGGTTAGACGGAGGGAGCTGATGCCTGTTTTGACAACTGACTGAGTTCTTAGGTTAGACAGGAGGGGATGATGCCTGTGTGACAACTGGCTGATTTCCCTTAGGGTTATACAGGATGGACTGTGCCGTGTGACATTTCGCGAGTTCCTGAGGGTTAGAAGGACGGGGATGATGACTGTGGGACTACTGGCTGAGTTCCGAGTGTTAGACAGGAGGGAATGATCTTGTGTGACAACTGGCAGAGTTCCTGAAGGTTGACAGAACGGGACTGAGCCTGTGTGCCTACTGGCTGAGTTTTCTGAGGGTTAAAACCGGATGGGACTGATGCTTGTGTGACAACTGACTGATTTTCCTGAGGGTTAGACAGGACGGGACTGATGCCTGTGTGACTACTGGCTGAGTTCCTGGGGGTTATACCGGATGGGACTGTGCTTGTGTGACTACTGGCTGAGTTCCTGAGGGTTAAAAGGAGGGGACTAATGCCTGTGTGACTACTGGCTGAGTTCCTGAGGGTTATACGGATGGGACTGATGCTTGTGTGAATACTGGTTAGTTCCTGAGTGTTAGACAGATGGGGCTGATGCCTGTGGTGACTACGGGCTGGTTCCTGAGGGTTAGACAGGACGGGACTGTTTGCCTGTGTGACAACTGCTGAGTTCCTGAGGTTAGACAGGAGGGACTGATGCCTGTGTGACAACTGGCTTAGTTCCCTGAGTGTTAGATAGGAGGGGGCTGATGCCTGTGTGACTACTGGTGAGTTCCGGTGTTAGACGGACGGGCTGATGCCTGTGTGACACTGGCTGAGTTCCTGAGTTAGACAGGACGGGACTGATGCCTGTGTGACTACTGGCTGAGTTTCTGAGGGTTATACCGGATGGGACTGATGCTGTGTGACAACTGGCTGATTCCTGAGGGTTAGACAGGACGGGACTGATGCCTGTGTGACTACTGGCTGAGTTCTGAGGTATACGGATGGGACTGATGCTTGTGTGACTACTGGCTGAGTTCCTGAGGGTTAGAAAGGACGGACTAATGCCTGTGTGACTACTGGCTGAGTTCCTGAGGGTTTACCGGATGGGACTGATGCTGTGTGACTACTGGCTGAGTTCCTGAGGGTTAGACAGGACGGGACTGATGCCTGTGTGACTACTGGCTGAGTTCCTGAGGTTAGTCAGGACGGGGCTGATAACTGTTGACAACTGACTGATTCCTGAAAGTTAGACAGGACGGGCTGATGCCTGTGTGACAACTGGCTGAATTCCTGAAGGTTAGACAGGACGGGACTGATGCCTGTGTGACAACTGGCTGAATTCCTGAAGGTTAGACAGGACGGGACTGATGCCTGTGTGACAACTGACTGATTCCTGAGGTTAACAGGACGGGACTGATGCCTGTGTGACAACGACTGAATTCCTAAAGTTAACAGGGGGCTGATGACTGTGTGACACTGGCTGAGGTTCTGAGTGTACACAGACGGGACTGATGCCTGTGCTACAACTGGCTGAATTCCTGAAGGTTAGACAGGAGGGGCTGATGACTGTGTGACTACTGGCTGAGTTCCTGAGGTTAGACAGGACGGGACTGATGCCTGTGTGACTACTGGTGAGTTCCTGAGGGTTATAACGGATGGACTGATGCTTGTGTGACTACTGGCTGAGTTCCTGAGGTTAGAAGGACGGGGACTAATGCTGTGTGACACTGCTGAGTTCCTGAGGGTTAACGGATGGGGACTGATGCTGTGTGAATACTGGCTGAGTTCTTGAGGGTTAGAAGGACGGGACTGATGCCTGTGTGACTACTGGCTAAGTTCCTGAGGGTTAGTCAGGACGGGGCTGATACTGTTTGACAACTGCTGATTCCTGAAAGTTAGACAGACGGGGCTGATGACTGTGTGACTACTGGCTGAGTTCTGAGGGTTAGACAGGACGGGACTGATGCCTGTGCTACAACTGGCTGAATTCCTGAAGGTTAGACAGGAGGGGCTGATGCTGTGTGACAACTGACTGAATTCCTGAAGTTAGACAGGACGGGGCTGATGCCTGTGCTACAACTGGCTGAGTTCCTGAGTGTTAGACAGGACGGGGACTGATGCCTGTGTGACAACTGGCTGAATTCCTGAGGTTAGACAGGACGGGACTGATGCCTGTGTGGACAACTGACTGATTCCTGAAGGTTATACAGGACGGGACTGATGCCTGTGTGACAACTGACTGAATTCCTAAAGTTAGACAGGACGGGGCTGATGACTGTGTGACTACTGTCTTAGTTCCTGAGGGTTATACGGATGGGACTGATGCTTGTGTGACAACTGGCTGAGATTCCTGAAGGTTAGACAGGACGGGACTGATGCCTGTGTGACAACTGACTGAATTCATGAAAGTTAGACAGGAGGGGGCTGATGACTGTGTGACACTGGCTTAGTTCCTGAGGGTTTACAGGATGGGGCTGATGCTTGTGTGACAACTGGCTGAATTCCTGAAGGTTTAGACAGGAGGGACTGATGCCTGTGTGACAACTGACTGAATTCTAAGTTAGACAGGACGGGCTGATGCCTGTGTGACAACTGGCTGATTCCTAGGTTAGACAGGAGGGGGCTGAGCCTGTGTGACAACTGGCTGAGTTCCTGAGTGTTAGACAGGACGGGGATGATGCCTGTGTGACAACTGGCTTAGTTCCTGAGGGTTAGACAGGACGGGCTGATGCTGTGTGACAACTGGCTGAGTTCCTGAGGGTTAGACAGGACGGGGCTGATGCCTGTGTGACAACTGGCTGAGTTTCCTGAGGGTTATACAGGAGGGGCTGATGCCTGTGTGACAACTGCTGAGTTTCCTGAGGGTTAGACAGGATGGGCTGATGCTGTGTGACTACTGGCTGAGTTCTGAGGTTAGACAGGACGGGGCTTATGCTGTGTGACACTGGCTGAGTTCCTGAGGTTAGACAAGACGGGCTGATGCCTGTGTGACAACTGGACTGAGTTCCTGAGGTTAGACAGGACGGGGCTGATGCTGTGTGAACTACTGGCTAGTTCCTGAGTGTTAGACTGGACGGGACTGATGCCTGTGTGACAACTGGCTTAGTTCCTGAGGGTTAGACAGGAAGGGCTGATGCTTGTGTGAAAACTGGCTGAGTTCCTGAGTGTTAGACAGGACGGGACTGATGCCTGTGTGACAACTGGCTTAGTTCCTGAGTGTTAGACAGGATGGGGCTGATGCCTGTTGTGACTACTGGCTGAGTTCCTGAGTGTTAGACAGGACGGGGCTGATGCCTGTGTGACTACTGGCTGAGTTCCTGAAGGTTAGACAGGACGGGACTGATGCCTGTGTGACAACTGGCTGAGTTCCTGAGTGTTAGACAGGACGGGACTGATGCCTGTGTGACAACTGGCTGAGTTCCTGAGGGTTAGACAGGACGGGGCTGATGCCTGTGTGACAATGGCTGAGATTCCTGAGGGTTATACAGGACGGGGCTGATGCCTGTGTGACAACTGGCTGAGTTCCTGAGGGTTAGACAAGACGGGGCTGATGCCTGTGTGACAACTGGCTGAGTTCCTGAGTGTTAGACAGGACGGGACTGATGCCTGTGTGACTACTGGCTGAGTTCCTGAGTGTTAGACAGGACGGGACTGATGCCTGTGGACAACTGGCTGATTTCCTGAGGGTTAGAAAGGACGGGACTGATGCCTGTGTGCCCAACTGGCTAAGTTCCTGAGGGTTTAGACAGGAAGGGGCTGATGCTTGTGTGACAACTGGCTGAGTTCCTGAGGGTTGAGAGGAGGGGGCTGTGCCTGTGTGACAAGGTGATTTCCCCTGGGGTTTAAAAGGCGGGACTGTGTGTGTGACAATGGCTAAGTTCCTGAGGGTTAGCAAAGGGGGATGCTTGTGTGACAAGGGTGATTCTGGGGTTAGAGGGATGGGGTTGATGCCTGGGAAAAACTGGCTGAGTTCCTCGGGGGCTAAAAGGGGAGGGAAAAGATGCCTGTGTGCAATGGAGATTTCCCTTTAGGGTTAAACGGGGGGGCTGAGCCTGTGGAAAGGGCTGGTTCCTGATGGTTAGACAAGATGGGGTGATGCCGGGGTTTGACAACTGGCGGGTTTTCCGGGGGTTTTAGACAGGAGGGGCGTATCCTGTGTGACAACTGGCTGAGTTCCTAGGGTTTACGGGGGGGGTGATGCTGTGTGACAACGGCTTTTCCCTGAGGTTAGACGAGGGGGGCTGGCCTGTGACAACGGGCGGTTTCTTGGGTTAGAAGGACGGGATGATACGGGTGTGACATATCGCTGAGTTTGGGGGTTAGAGGGGACTGGGTGATCCTTGTGACAACTGGTGGTTCCTAATTTAGACAGGAGGGATGATGCCTGTGTGCAACTGGCTGATTTCCCAAAAGGTTAACAGGACGGCGTGCCGTTGACAATGGTTATTTCCCTGAGGTTAGACGAAGGGGGTGACCTGTGTGACAACTGACTGATTCCTGGGGGTTAGACGGATGGAGGATGCCTGTGGACAATGATGAGTTCTAGGGGTTAGACAGGGGGACTGATGCTGTGGCACTGGTAATTTCCTTAGGGTTATAAAGGATGGGACTGTGTCGTGTGCATTTGTGAGTTCCTGAGGGTTAAAAAAAGGGACGGGGATATGACTGGTGACCGGCTATTTCCCTGGTGTTAACAGGAGGGGAATGATGCTTGGTGCAACTGGCAGAGTTCCTGAGGTTAGACAGGAGGGGAGATCCCTGTGGCTACTGCGAGTTTCGGGGGTTTATCCGGGGGGGACTGATGCTTGTTGACACTGACGAGTTCCTGAGGGTTAGACGGGGACGGGATGATCCCTGTGTGTTGGCGGTTTTCCTGAGGGAAACCCGGTGGGACTGATGCTTGGTGACTAGAAGTTCCCTGAGGGTTAAAAAGGGGGGACTCAATCCCCTGTATGATACTGGTAAAGTTCTGGGGGTTATCCCGGAGGGGATGATGTTGTGTAAATACGGGCTGAGTTCTTGAGGGTTGCGGACGGACTGTGCCGTGTGACTACTGGCGGAGTTCCTGAGGGTTAGCAGGACGGGGCTGATAACGTTGAAAACTGACTAAATTTCCCAAAAGTTAGACGGGGGGGGTAATGCCTGTGTGACAACTGGCTGAATTCCTGAAGGTTAGACAGGGGGGACTGATGCCTGTGGCAACGGTGAATTCCTAAAGGGTTTAGACGGACGGGATGTCCCTGGTAAACTGATGAATTCAGAATTTTAGACGGGACGGGACTGATGCCGTGTGACAACTGACTGTTTCCCTGAAAGTTGCGGGAGGGGGCTGAGACTGTGTGATACTCTGAGTTCCTGAGTGTTGACAGGAGGGGCTGACCTGTGGACAACTGGTAGTTCCTAGGTTAGACAGGATGGGGCTGATGCCTGTGTGACTACGGTGATTTCCCTTTAGTGTTAGACGGAGGGGGGCTGATGCTGGTGAACTGGGCGGGTTTCCCTGAATTTTAGACGGCGGGACTGATGCCTGTGGAAAAAACTGGTGGTTCCTGAGTGTTAGCGAGGGGGACTGATGCCTGGGAAAAGGGTATTTCCCTGGGGGTTAGACAGGGGGGGGTGATCCTGTGTAAACTGGTGAGTTCCTGGGGGTTTACCAGGACGGGGCTGATGCCTGTGTGCAACTGGCGGTTCCTGAGGGTTGGGAAACAAACGGGGCTGATGCCTTGGAAAATGGCTATTTCCCTGATTTAGACAGACGGGCTGATGCCTGGTGACTAGGCTGATTCCTGATTTAGCGGGGGGGATGATGCCTGGTGACAAGGGGATAGTTCCTGAGGTTAGAAAGGACGGGACGATGCCTTTGAAAACGGGCTAATTCCTAGGGTTAGCGGAAGGGGCTCATCTTGTGTGAAACTGGCTGGTTCCTGGGGGTTAGAGGGGGAGGGGGTGATGCCTGTTGAAAACGGGCTGAGTTCTGGGGTTAAAAAGGACGGACTGATGCCTGTGTGAAAACTGGCTAAGTTCCGGGGTTAGACAGGGGGGGCTGATGTTTGTGAAAATGGCTGAGTTCCTGAGGGTTAGAGGGGGGGGGCTGATCCCTGTGTGACAACTGGCTGAGTTCCTCGGGGTTAGACAGGAGGGGAAATGATGCCTGTGTGAAAACGGGAAGAGTTTTTAGGGTTAAAAGGGAGGGGGCTGATGCCTGTGGACAATGGCTGAGTTCCTGATGGTTAAGACAAAGGGGGCCCTTCCCTGGTGACAAGGGGCTGATTTGAGGGTTAGAAGGACGGGGCGTATCCCTGTGTGAAAATGGCTGATTTCCCTGAGGGGTTTAAAAGGAGGGGGCTGATCCCTGTGTCAACTGGCTGAGTTTGAGGGTTATACAAGAGGGGCTGATCCCTTTGTGACACTGGCGGGCCCTTAGGTTGACGGAGGGACTGATGACTGTGTGACATATCGCTGATTTTCCTGGGGTTAGACGGGACGGGGATGAGCCTGTGTGACAACGGGCGAGCCCTGAAGGTTAGACAGGACGGGATGATGCCTGTGTGACAACTGGGGATTTCCCTGAAGGTAGACAGGAGGGACTGATGTGTGTGACAACTGCTTATTTCCCCTGAGGTTAGACAGGAAGGGGTGACCTGTGGACAACTGACTGATTCCTGAGGGTTAGACGGGATGGAGCTGATCCTGGGACAACGACTGATTTTTTGGGGTTAGACAGAGGGGAGAGCCTGTGTGCAAGGGCTGGTTCCTTGGGTTATACAGGGGGGACGATGCCTGGGGACATTTCGCTGAGTTCCTGGGGGTTAGAAAAAACGGGAGAGACGTGTGACTCTGGCGAGTTCCTGAGTGTTAACGGGACGGGAATGATGTTTGGTGACAACTGGGGGTTTCCTGAAGGTTAGAAGAAACGGACGAGCCTGTTGACTACTGGCTGAGTTTTGGGGGTTATACCGGTGGGACTGATTTGGGGGACAACTGACTGAGTTCCCGGGGGTTACCGGGGGGACTGATGCCTTTGACTATGGCGGGTTTCCCGGGGGGGTTATACCGGGGGGACTGGCTTGTGTGACTAGGCTGATTTCCCGAGGGTTAGAAAGGAGGGACTAAGCCTGTGTGGGATACGGGTGAGTTCCTGGGGGTTATACCGGATGGGACGTGCTTGGGGAAAATACGGCTTATTCCCGATGTTAAAGGATGGGGGATCCCTTGTGATTTGGGCGGGTTTCCCTGGGGTTAGACAGGAGGGGGACTGATGCCTTGTGACAACTGGCTGAGTTCCTGAGTTTAGACAGGACGGGACTGATGCCTGTGTGAAACGGCTTAGTTCCTGAGTTTAGTAGGATGGGTGATGCCTGGTGACACGCTGATTTTTCCTGATGTTAGAAGGCGGGGCGATCCCCTGTGTGATACGGGCGATTTCCAAAGGAAAACAGGAGGGGAGATCCTGTGTGACAATGCTGAGTTCCTGGTTTTTAGTAGGATGGGACTGATGCCGGGTGGAACCTGGCTGATTCCTGGGGTTTTAACGGGGGGGGTTTGATCCCTGTGTGAAACTGGCGAGATCCTGGGGGTTATCAGGAGGGGCGATCCCTGTGTGAAAAACGGCTGAGTTCCTGGGGGTTAAAAAAGGGGGAGGGT
>JBCFYV010004020.1:17500-25202 GCA_039000515.1 Timema cristinae | reverse complement strand
CACTTTATTCAAATAAATACTAGGTTGGAATGAGAGCAGGACCTATTTAAATTTAGAGTCGTTGTGTACAGTAGTTATTTATCTTATACAGCCATGCGTAGTGTTTTGCCAGCTGGAAATACCTCCACAAGTAAAAATACAATGAATAATATAAAATTAGTATAAAGCATACCAGTGAATTAATTTATTCCTTACTTTGAAAATAAAAGTAGTTTTAAAAGTTAGCAGTAAATACTAGAGTCCAATTTTCATTTTAAGAGCCTCTTAAAAAAAACATTTTGTGGCCAAAATTGACAAAATGGTACTATTTTATAAAAGTTATTTTATGAATATTGGTAGTATCTATCAAGGCAGACATCTGCAGATCATATGATTTGACGTATGAATACGTGAAGGCAGATATATCTAGTATCTTTTCTTGCTGTCAGATAAGGTTATCCCTACTAAGGCACCACCTCGGTCAGCGAGAAAGTATTAATCGCTGTTAGGCCACAGAGCTTAAAAAATATTGGTCTGTGTCGTAATCCAGAACTACTTTTCTATTCTGTCTAAGCTTATACTCCTTTAACCCTTCACCTGCAAGCCCCCTTTGTCATGTCTATAATAAAGAAGAGAACTCACTGCTAGTTTTCAAATATCTTAAAATGTTCTGTTGTGAGCCTATCAAAAAATTACTTTAATGTTGGAGGAAGGCTAAATCTAAAGCCCCTTTTCATTAAACCTAACCTCAAATCTCCGCAAATATGCTTAAAAAGTCGTTGAAAATCAGCTGTCATATTTTCACACATTGTTTATATTAATAAAACTCAAACTATTACGGTTATTAAACGAAAAGAGCACTGTTGTAATCTTTCAAATTTATTTTGGACCTAACCAAATTTTGAAATAATCCATCGTAGAAATAAATATTGCATCAGATCTGAACGTCTACACTGCACTTTCTAGCTTACCGAGGTGGCCGGCCCCCTTAAAATTGGATTGTGTTCGTCGACTTATGCTCGAAGACCCAAACAAAATCGGAGGATGAGATATTATTTTTTCAAACGTGAAAATTTACAAAAAAGATGAATAGTAAAAATAATTTTTCAGACAAGTTTAGAGCCGGTCAAAGAAAAGAGAGTTTAAAGATACAAATACATTTCCAAATGTACACGTACACGAGAATACATAATAAAGACAAGGATGGAGAATTTTTCAAAGTAATAAAATAAAGTTTTTTGTCAGAGATGTTGGCAAAAGAATGTAGAAAATTTAGATTAGGAATAGAAACATCCGGACTCTGTGAATTATTATGTTTTATAAACACAGCATTGTTAATTTTGAAAAAAATTTTCTCTTTTGGCACATCACAAATCCATAACAAGACAAGAAATTAATAAGATTTATAGAATATGTACATTGTATAGTATGTATTTATTATTTTTAAAACTCAACTTCAAAAAGTATCAACTCAAATATTAGGTTGAAATAACGTTTATTTTTTATTTTTTAACACTTCGTTTTTTACTAGCAGCTCGGGTTGTACGCTTATGTACGTATTGCAAATGGTTTTAAGTACTAGAGAGGTTATATTTATAGGAAGTGTAAACGCATTTGTGTGGAGGGAGAGTGGAAAACCATTTGGTAAAAAACACCCTAAATACACCCGACCTATATTCAAACCTCGATCTCCCCGTCATCGGTAATCTAGTCTACGGCGAGAATAGCACGTTAGACTATGTGGCCACTGAAGCGGGTTATTAACGGTTTTAGTAATTTTCCTTAAACCATAATACAAATAGAACACTGCTATGTTTTGAAGCTATTTTTAGTTTATGATTTTTAATAAACGTATTATTTGAAGGCTTAATTTATGCTGGGATATGCATGAAGAAAAAAATTAATGTAGCCGCATTAGCGTGAAGAGGTGATAAGGAAACTAAACTGATAAATTTTATATGTAAAACCACTCTTCGTGCATTCAGTTTTTTACAAACTATTACAAATTATTACTAATAATGGTTTTCTACTTTTAATTAAATAAATAAAGTAGCGCTGAGAGAAGTAAAATTAAGAAGAATCATACCATGGCGGGGATTCAAACTCTAACCTCACAGTCACTGGTAAGCCAAACTACATGAGTTTGACGTCTAGTCCGCGTGACGAGGTTTGTATTCGTTGAGTTGATATAAATGTAGGTGACCTGGCGGTCTAGTGGTAAGGTGTCAGACTTCTATGCTGGAGTCCGGGGTTCAATCCTCGGTCCCGGCATAAATTTATCTGATTACCAAACCCTTCCTTCACCTCAGACAAGACATATTGTGAACGTGAGGAATGCCAGGTCTCCACCGTGGTTCGGATTCCACGTTAAACTGTAGGTCCTCCATTTCATCTCACAATCACCCTACCATTACACATTAGCGTAAGTTCGTATAACCTGAATGGGTAGTAAGACGCGGTGCTAATAATAATAATGATATAAATGTATAGCTATCATATTTTATAAGGATCAGTTTCCAGGTTTTCCCCCAATGATAAAATCGGAACTTTCCGATGAAAAAGCTTGATAAAATGGATCGATGAATCGGAGACAGCATCAATTTATCCACTTTTGATTTGAAAACACGGGGGAGTTGGTCCCTCGACTCAAGACCCCTCTCACAAGGAAGTTTGTCATGGCCAAAGAGAGAAGAGCTCGAGGCTGTTTCCCAAACGCGCGGAAGAATCCTGAACGAAGGATCGAACGAAAACACGGCACCGACCTATCGGAATCTATACGTGAACGGACACGTGTAGTACCGTGACCAAATCAAAGTAGTCCGACACCTGACTTGGTTCAGTAGGTAGCGAGTCAATCTTTATAGCTAGAGGTCCTAGGATCGAGTCTAAAACGGCCGAAACATTTTAAATTAGTGATGATGGGGCTCGCACTTTTTACATCTATGAGCTGTTGTCTTGGTAACGGGGTCTTGTATCTATTTTAGAATAAAGCTAGTCTGTTAGTCGTACGATAATATAATCAGTCTGTTCAGAAAGTTCACCTTAAAAAGTCATATAAAAAGTTTATCTTTTAGTATCCTTGCCGTTGGGAGTTTTTTTTATTAACGAGCGTGTAGTAAGGAGTTATTTTACTAAATGGTTTCTCCGTGCAGATGCGGGTATATTTAATTCACAATTTACTTTTCTCATCGCTACTCCGTTGATAAATTATTGTATGCGTGTATCTAGAGATGATACGCATCACCATCGGTATAAGATCCTTTTGTAAAAAAAACTAATATTGAACACGAGTTAAACAAAGTTGGCAGCCATCATGTCTATAAAAAATATGTTTGTGTATTTAGCGGGTCTCGTTTATATACCTCTTTCCTTCAAACAGTTTCATTCGTATTGTTTTATTTATAGCTATAAATCATAGCGTTACTTATTTAACATAGTAAACAATCAATTAGTTAAAGAGTTCCAGCAAAGTTAATATTGACTTTATTATGGCCATCACAGCTTAATCTGTTCCTATTCGTGGTTCAAACAAAAAATACTGTAGCACCACCTTGGTTTAAAGCTAGCATTATTTTGTGATATTAAAAAAAGAAGAGAGAAAGCTTATTCGGTAGTCGCATGATCTAAGGCGTCGGTTGCCGATGATGGAAAGAACGGGGTTCATATCTTGATTTTATTTACTTTCTCATATCATGATAGTAACTATAATTGTTAAAATTTTCGACCTCAATATTATGATGAATTTTTAAGTTTTATATGTGTCTCGACTCAAAAAAGTTGATTTTACAATTATGTCTGTTTGTTTGTCTCTAACCGCAGATGAGAAACGGTTTGATGGATTTATAGAGTGATTCTTCGGTTGTTGTTTTTATTCAAGACCTCAAATTTAAGGAAGTTTACTTTTGAGTCCTTTTTTTTAAATACAATTTTATTTAAAACGGCAAAACGATTTTGATTAAAATGGATACTTAGGGAGTATTTAACCTCCCAAATAACATTGTATATTTGGTTTTATGGTAGAAATTCGTTAAAGGGTAGTTTACCAATGAATAATTTTTAAAAATTCTAAATAATTTGAAAATGTCTCTAACGATCTTGTTTAAAATGTAAGTCTGAGAAGTGTTTGGCATGAACAATAAAACTGTATATGTGTATTTTGTTGGTAACATTCGTTTAGGAGTAGTTTACTAAAGAATGGTTTATTAAAAATGTAAGTATTTTGAAAAATGGTTCTAGGGATTTGACTCAAAACGGAAAGGTATTTTACTTATTTACTTGATTAATTACCTTACGGCATTAGGAACTCGAAAGTTCATAGAGCACTTACAAAAGTAGACCACCTACCCCTATCGTAAGCTAGTTCTACTCTGTTCACCTTATTACACCCTATTTCTTTTGGATTAAACTTTTTACATTATAAATAACATCGTCATGTATATATAATTTGTTTTTCTAAAAAAAATATAGTAGTTTACTTACTGATAAGTGAGTTTTGTACATATATATGTTTTAAAATAACGCTTAACGATTTTGTTCAAAATTGGTATCGGGGGACAATTTTATTCTAGCTTATCAATAATAAACCATGTTTTTTTAAATAAATTAATCAAAGGGTAGTTTCTTGCAACAAATTATAGAAAATTTGAAATTTTCAAAATTGCCCTTAAAGATTGAGTCCAAAATGTGTATCTGGGAATTGCTTTTTATGATATTCGGAAAAAAAAAAAAGACTTTATTTTTACAAATTAAAAATAATGTTATGATAATTTACAAATAAATGATTTTTAAAATTTGAAATTTGCACAAAATATTTGAATAATTTGCTTTGAATGTATACATTAAGAATATTAGTGTGAGAAAGTTTGTGCAATTGTGTCGTACCATTAATAAAAACAATCTCCCTTCATGAAATCACGAGTATATTTCCTTTAAATTCTACTTTTTACTTCACTGTCCCTCTTAGTGTAAATATGTGGGTAGCCCGATCGGGTATTAAGATGCGGTATAAACAAAAAAAACTATGTTGCTAGAGCATAGGACTTACTGAATACAGTGGACTTTGAACCACATGTACCCCACTTATTATTTAAGTTTTATAGCGGGGCTGTCAGTGGGCTCATCCCTAGATGTACAGTCAGGCCGGACTGGTAGTAAGACGCGTGACATTTAAAACAATCTAAAGTACAGAGACACAATTCACGGCACTAGGGCGTGGTGTTAGATATATGGTGTGCTGTTCAAGGTTAATATTTACTTTAAGCTGTACGTTGATATAGCTCTAGCCCACATCGGTAGACGCATGGTCTGAGGTGTAACTCTCGCAATATACTAGACGTGGAGATCAGGGTTTGATTCCAGTCGGGTATACAGAGGGTGATTATTTAAAAATAGTTTTACACTCTCCCTCTCCGCAAGTGCGGGTCCACTTCTTCTAAATTCAACCTTTATTCATTGGTGTAATTAGTACATATGCTTATTATCTGAACATTTTGTAAGACACGGTGCTTTAAAAAAAACACGACTTACGCACTAAGAATCTAATACCTTATATAAAGCAGGGAAAACCCTTAAACATTACCATTAATAACACCATGATCTTTTAACTTAGTAGCAAATCACTCTTACCACTTAGCCACGGTTCGGGATAGACTGAGCTTAGAGATATCTCTAACACATTTCCATTTAGTGGCCTAACCATTTCATGGAACTCTCATCCTCAACCACGTGGTCGCGATCGTAGCGCGAAACAAGAGATGACAGCTTGTGTTCATTTCGAGAAGGTTTATCTCTAAAACACACATCTCGCTGTTCCCTTACAAGATGTAGGAATGAATACAGCAACGGTCGATTGACGTTTCAAGTTCACGTCTTAGCGCGCGGTTCATTATTGGTAATGGGGGTGAAGAGAGGTTGCAATCGACTATCTAAGCGTGATAAAGATATGAGAAGCAGGGTGAAAAGGCGGGAGTATGGGTGGGGGTGGGGGGGGGATGATTGTCAGTGTCGTGACAGTGTGACAGCCAACTTGGTTTATAAAGCCCAGTCTTCATATTCCGTAGCATAGAGTCCTTAGTGTCCTTTAGAACAGTGGTATTCAACTTGTTTGCGTGCCCCCACAAATTATTTTTAACTTTGTCCCCCAAATTTGTTAGTGAATAATGTAGAATAATGTAAGTTAAACTTATTCTATAATATACACATAAAATAAATCAAATACATCTAAAATAAGGTGTTATATAATGAGTTTTAAATGTGAAATGTATATATCTGTACACATATATTTTTTACATAAAGATGCCTTTGCGTACCCCGGGAATACGCGTAGCCCTGGTTGAATACAACTGATTTAAAATTTAAAAATCTTATTCACATGTAGTTATCTGCATTCTTTAGTCAAAAAAAGTAAATTTTGGATTCATTTAATAATAGTTTCATTTTTAAAGAATTTTTTCTAAATTTTTGTGTATTTTTTAAAATATAGTAAAACTTTTTTACTGTTCTCGAGTCCATTTTTTTTCTTAGTTTTTTTAACTACTATTTTTTTAATGTTTTTTTAACTTACTATTCGTCGGGCTAGGCATTTATGTACTAATTAGGATAATGGTACTAAAGATTAGGAAGGTTATATTTAAATCAAGAGTACCCACATTAGCGTGAAGGAAAAGTGGAACAGATTTTTTTTTTTAAACCACCCTCAGTACACCCGACCGAGACTCGAGTCTCGATTTCCCCGCTATCCGCAGTCTATCATACTGCGAGATTAGTGCCTTAGCCTATGCGATCATAAAACTTTTTTTTTTTAAGTTGAATATAGAAAACATCGACACCTTTATTTGAGCTGTATCGCCTATCTAAACTATGCGTTACGTATCCATGGGATGAGATTGGCCTTGAAATATTTTGTTCCCATCCGCACTAGTGGGAACATCGTCTAAACGTCAAGCAAGTTTAGTTTGTGTTTACTGTGATGAGGAAGCCGAAAGAAATGAGGCCTTTTATTTCCTTAATGGCTTATCACTATTTACACACGTGAATGTTGGTACATTTACTATAAATTATACCTTCCCAATCCATACCCTGTTGACCTCTGTGGTCTTTGGTTAAGGTACTCCCTTCAGAACTGGATGTTCGTGGGTTCAAACCCAGTCAAGGTTGAGTGATAAAAACCCGTAGCACAACTTCCTTCGGAGGGGAAATGAAGCCCTCGGTCCCATGTCGATTGTGGCATGTAAAAGAACACTGGAAGTTTTGTTAAAATACATTTTCCCGGGAAAATTGGTAGGCCCTTTCACCCTCGCTCATAGAAATTCTGTGAGGAAGGCAACGGGGAACAACCACACTTCCTGAACTCCTACAGTACATGGGATTTCTACCAGACGGTGCAGGCATCACTAACCAGCCGAAGGGCTGAGTGCATGCCCAGCTGCGCATGGATATAAAAACATTAAACCATCCTTCACGTTGTTGACTTAATAAAAATCATCCTAGTTCAGACTGATATTAAAATGAGGCAAACAAAAAAAATCTGTATATAAAATATGGTTACCTTTATTTAGTAAACAGTTCTAGGAATTGCATTTATAGGCAGACTATGCTTAGTACAATAAATTTAGAAATGACGATGCAGTTCTTTGTTGAATCCCATTGGTGCTTTAGTCTTGTTGTTCATTTGTTCATTAACCAGTGAATGGTCGCGCGGAATGATGGCTCATATAAGCTTAAA
>JBCFYV010004020.1:0-12500 GCA_039000515.1 Timema cristinae | reverse complement strand
CTCGGGTGTCGAATATACTTATGTCGGGTATACGATTGACAAACAATTCTGGTTGAATGAGGGATTGGCTAACGGCCGAATCTCGACTATATATAAGGCCCTTAGAAAGCTACGCCTAAAAACACTTCTGAAAGACCAATTGGGACAGGGTAAATAATGAAATAGACCATTATTACTTGATAATAATTATTTATTTAGCTACAACTAAACAAAAGTTGATGAGTACATTTGGGGTTGATATTTTAGGTCTCATAATAAAACTCCACGAACAAAAAGGAAATATTTAATGTATCTCTTTGTTCGAACATTATTGAAAGTGATGGGCTGCAGGAACTAAAGTAGCGTAAGCCTATCTATAAAAATACCGCCCAAAAGAAAACCATGTGTGTACCAAGTTCGGTCAAAATTAATACTTGTTTATATAAGAGAACTTTTGAACAAATTCTTCATATTTTCAAAATGGTATCCTAATTTAAGCTATCCGTTTAATGGTATCTTTTTTACCATGAGTACCTAAAGGTTGATTCATATAGAAAGCTAAGCTAAGCAAAGATTTGCTCTGCTAACTGTTTAGAAAAATAGCGGGCCATGTATTTAAATGTGTTGGCTCACACAGAAAGCTAAGTTAAGTTAAGCTATGCATTGCCACGCCGCACTATGTTTTTCCCGATTGCTGGCCGGGCAATTTTTCCATCTCCCATCTTGAACCATCATACGTTGCATGCGCATAACGCAAATTGGGCTCCGTGTTGAACAGACGCAGTGCTGGTTTGGTGAAAATAAATAAAAGACGTGTTAAAGTTTTGTTTTCAGTTTGTTCCGCGTGTATTTAAGAAATATTATATTTAGGTTTTATATTTAATAAATACTCTTATATTAAAATGGAAGCGTTAATTGAACAAGTCAAACCTCCACCTCCTAAATTTTCTTCATCTTTCAAAACAGTTGCTAACAACAGCATCTTCTCTTCCTCAGTACTATCACCTGAACTCAAACAATCATCAATCATAACTAAGCTTCACTGGAGCAGATTAGAAAGACACAACACTAAATTCTGGAGTGAAAAGAGGGGCCATTGCTTAGCTTAGCAATGCGTGTGAAACCAAATTGACAAAGTCTTAGCAGAGGACAGCACATCACAACATAGCTTAGCTTAGCAATAAGTGTGAAACCAAATTGACAAAGTCTTAGCAGAGGACAGCACATCACAACATAGATTAGCAATAAGTGTGAAACCAAATTGACAAAGTCTTAGCAGAGGACAGCACTGCACAACATAGCTTAGCAATAAGTATGAAACCAAATTGACAAAGTCTTAGCAGAGGACAGCACATCACAACATAGCTTAGCTTAGCAATAAGTGTGAAACCAAATTGACAAAGTCTTAGCAGAGGACAGCACATCACAGCAGAGCTTAGCAATAAGTGTGAAACCAAATTGACAAAGTCTTAGCAGAGGACAGCACATCACAACATAGCTTAGCTTAGCAATAAGTGTGAAACCAAATTGACAAAGTCTTAGCAGAGGACAGCACATCACAGCAGAACTTAGCAATAAGTGTGAAACCAAATTGAAAAAGTCTTAGCAGAGGACAGCACTGCACAACATAGCTTAGCAATAAGTATGAAACCAAATTGACAAAGTCTTAGCAGAGGACAGCACATCACAACATAGATTAGCAATAAGTGTGAAACCAAATTGACAAAGTCTTAGCAGAGGACAGCACATCACAACATAGCTTAGCTTAGCAATAAGTGTGAAACCAAATTGACAAAGTCTTAGCAGAGGACAGCACATCACAACATAGATTAGCAATAAGTGTGAAACCAAATTGACAAAGTCTTAGCAGAGGACAGCACATCACAGCAGAGCTTAGCAATAAGTGTGAAACCAAATTGGGAAGTCTTAGCAGAGGACAGCACATCACAACATAGATTAGCAATAAGTGTGAAACCAAATTGACAAAGTCTTAGCAGAGGACAGCACATCACAGCAGAGCTTAGCAATAAGTGTGAAACCAAATTGACAAAGTCTTAGCAGAGGACAGCACATCACAGCAGAGCTTAGCAATAAGTGTGAAATCAAATTAACAAAGTCTTAGCAGAGGACAGCACATCACAACATAGCTTAGCTTAGCAATAAGTATGAAACCAAATTGACAAAGTTTTAGCAGAGGACAGCACATCACAACGTAGCTTAGCTTAAGCTAGTAGCATTCTGTGTATATCGGCCTTTAGACTACTGTAGATAGTTACACAATATACAAGTATATGTTACACTGTACCGTCGAACATATTTAGGTCGTGGTTTGTTGAGAATTTGCGTGTTACAGTCACAGTAAGTGAAGATAAGATGTGTGTATACGTGTAAATGTAATGTAGATTTGTATGTATTGATCGTAATTTTGTTTTTTAGCACCGAGTCTTACTAACCTTTCATGATATATTCATAGGAATTAATTACGCTAGGTTGAATTTAGTGGAAGTGTACCCAAATTTCCATGAAGAGCGAGATGGAGAAAGAGGAAAACAGTATAAGGAAAACCAACTTCAGTACACCCTACCGGGATACGAATAACAATATCCCTGACATTGGTACAACAGTTTATTGCGAGAGTGACGTCTTAAAACACGCGGCCACCAAAGCGGGTAAGTTAAAAGGTTGTTTTAAAAATTTCACATCACGATTTATTACCTATCTGGGGTATACGATAATGGAAGAAAAATTAGCGAGAGAAAATTTAGAGAAAATGTAATCACATTTGAGGGTAAAACCTCAAGAACACCGGGCCAGTATTCGATACCCTATTTCCTCCTTACAGGAAAACCAGAGAAGACGACAAGGACTTTGAAGTTTAGGCTACGTGCACACCAATGTGACTAAATATATATATATGTGTGTGTGTGTGTGTGTTAATTAAATAAAAATATATAAAAATGAAACACACAGAAAGGAGGAACGCGTGTATAAATTAGTTAATCAAAAGGTTTGTCATATGCACACTAAGAAACCTTTCCCTATGTAGCTTTAAATTCTTCTTTGTTCCACAATTTTGCATCTAGAAATTCTCTAACCTATAATTTGCCTGCCTTATAAAATTGTCTAAACATCTCAATTCAACGTCGTGTGTGTGTGTGTGTGTGTGTGTGTGTGTGTGTGTGTGTGTGCGCCCAAACCCGGCTTCATTAAATTACGTTCCGTCTCCCAATATGAAATGGAAAGTGTACCTCGAGACTCAATTACACAACTTGAATACAATGCGCAATATAACGTCAGGTGTTGGCTGAAGGGAAGGGAATGGTTGTAAGGGTGAGAGCTTTGAGAATTTTAGACTGAAGGAGAAATTACGCTGTAAATAAACATAAAACAGGAAAGGCCGTATTAGTTTGTATAAAACCGTGTGTTCTAGTTCGTGCTTTATTAAATTAGCGCTTGTATAGTTGAACCACGCTTTTAAGAACCTTTTAGAGAATATAAAATGTAAATGTTGAGTAGCCATCTTTGACAAAAGTGTAATTATATTTAGCAAGAAGCTGTCGAAATCGACACTATGTGTCAAAACTAAGAGCTTCAGAGCAAATTCCTTATTCTATAGATTCATAAAATCCTATATATAAACTTGTTGAAATATCAGAGGAAATTCTTCCAACGGCAGATCACTTATAAGTTGATTATGAAGGAACCAGAGCATTAAAAACGTTAAAAGTGTGTAGGCTAATACCGTCTTTACAATTATTTTAACAATCATGTGTTTTTTACTTTAGCACCACGTCTTACTACCCTTTCTGGTTATACGATTCTGTACTAATTAAGCTGATAGTTTTAGGGATGAGGAAAGTTATATTTAGAGGAAGTGTACCCGAATTTGTGTGGAGGAAGAGTGGTAAACAATTTTGAGGGTGAAAACTCAGTACATTTGTCCTAGATTCGAACCTCAATCGCCCAGTCATCGGCAGTCTAGTCTAAGGTGAGAATTACTAGTATGTATTTAAAACTTCATTTTTTCAACAACAGGCAGAAATTTAAAAAAAAAACTCTCAGGGGTTTTTAACAAGCACTTTCTGAACCAGACGATATAAGAGGACACAACCTACTAACTTAGTTTTAGAAAAGACATAGCATCCAGTCAACGAACCTAATGTCAATTCATTAACATCAAATGGACAAAATACTATATTTTTTTAAATATTAACCCACTTAGAGTTATAGTGTGTTAACGGTGGTGCAGAATCAATCATGGTCTTGTTGAAAACTTCCTCTCCTCTTTCTGGCTCAGTCAACCCTCTCCCCTTTCTACATTACCCCCTACTTCCACACCCTCCGTTCCCCTTTCACACCCACACACAAAGTCATCAGCACTAAAACATTGGGAAAAAGCTTTTTTTTTTTAAACTCGCTCAACACATTATCTACACAATATTATAAGCTTATAACTATAGTAGGATTTTGTTAAATAAGAACTTTTAGAAAATGGAAACATAATTTTTGCGGTCAACATTGATGAGATTTTATTTTATCAATAGTGTCTCTCTGAAAAGAAGCAGTTGTGAATAACATGACTTAACGTATGAATGAATTAAAACAAATTTAGTCATTTTTATAACTGTCAAAAAGCCCCTTTCTCGCTAAATAAGTATGTAAAGTAGCCCCATAGCTTCTTTGGTGCTGACTGATAGCTCATAGCTGACTTCTGACAGTCGACATTTAGGTATATACCTAAAGTTTGAATGTCAGAAGTGACAGCTGCTAAACACATGTTTTTGCAGATCATATGGTTCGGCGTAGGGATACATAATTTGGTCTGGTGACATTTCAAAGCTGTCAGCTGTCAGTCAGCACCAAAGAAGCCATGGGGCTACAGTATGTTATTTTATTCAAATAATAACGTGTTTTCTACAAATATAGGCCTACTTGAGTTTTTTTAATCTTGATTTTTTGTTCACTACTATTTTTGCTAGTACCCTTGGACACGTGTACAAAGGCGTCAGCTTAATATTATCTGGTTTAGGGGTGACGTAGAGGTCGGGGTTCAAATCTCCTTCAAGTGTACTAGGGTGTGTTTTCCGCACGCTACAACCATGAGGATAATGTTACACCTCTTCTAAATGATACCTTCCTAATAGGGGTGTGCGAGATCAACTTTTTTGGTTCGAGACGATATCGGGAACTGGAATTTTAGAATCTCTTACTTCGAGACGAGGACGGAAACTAAAAATGTAAAACTAATTGTTTCTAAATTTGCTAATATTACGGTATTTAAAATACTGACAACATTTAATTTGTTAAATGAAGACATCGGTCTTAATAGAGGAAATTTAAACAAATATAATTGTATGAAGTTGAAAATTTAAGCAATTTTCAATATTTTTGCTATAACTTAGGCCACTTATATTATAAACATTTATGAAACACATAATAAATCTAAATTTACACCTATAATAGTTTGGCATACATATTTATAATTAAATAATAATATAAAACATGAAAAGCAAGTTTAAAAGTAAATGAAATATGGTTTAAAAAACATGGCAATTCCCGAACTTTTCGGGGTTAAAGACTATGTTTCCGACAATCGGATCGGTAACGGGAAATTTTTTTTTTCGCGGGAATCCCGCACACCCCTACTTCTTAATTCCTACCCTATTCTACCCCTAATTTATTATCATTGGTGTCAATCTAGCAATATTTTGGATAGTTGTTAACGGAGGGGTAGTAAATCAAATATGTTTGGAGTACTAGGGATCGACTTGGTGTTCTAGTGATTAGCGTCCCTGGAAATAGAGCCAGAGGTACTGGGTTAGATCCCAAGCGCTTCCAGTTTGTTTCTAAAGCATTGGGGCTAGCTAAGTCTTGTGAGGACATATGACAGGCTTCTTGAATGAAAAGGTAGAGGCTTAGGGCTGGAAAAAAATAAAGTGAGATTAACGGCCGTAGGGTTCGTTGTGATGATCACTTTACACCCTCTGTCTACAGAAGTTGGCACTATATTGGCCAACAGACGGCGGATGCTCGGTTGATACGGCCCGATTGCGGTCTGACACTATGGACTGGTTTTTTTTAGACCATTGGTTGTGGTTTCCTAAATGTGATTTATCTACTCGCCCAAATGTAAGTTCATTTTCTTTTAACTGTTTCCAGTCTTATTATCAGATTAAGCGGTTTAGTAGCCCTTATATTTAATCGTATGAAAATATGATCACAATTTATTAGCAAAATAAAGTATGTATTGTATATATCTCGAAGGAGACAGACAGTTGGCGAGGAATGTGTTGAGGCGTCCGTTACGGCCGCCAAACCATTAAATACCCCAACACGGCCACTCTGGTTTATATGTGACTAGTAATCTCCTAAAATAATATACAATTCGGTTTTATCGCTACTATTGAGAAACAACGAACCGACCTTACAATGTCGTCAATAAATCACTTTTATGGATGATGTGACGTCCTTCAAGAATTTTCAGTAGAATTGTTTAATCGAACTCTTTTTATATAGCAATTTGCTATCTTAATAACAACGGATTTGTTAACTAATAAACAGAGGAATGCTTTGTTTAGAAAATCTGAAGTGTCGATTCCACCCCCACACGCCCTATCCACCCAGTTTCATAAATCTGCCTTTGTTAGCCCACCCCGATGCTTTATATTTTATTTTATATTTATTTATTTGAGGTATTAACGTGCACTTTATGAACCGACTGATTATATCAGCACATGAGAATTTCTATGATCGAGAGCGAAAGGGCCTACCAATTTTGTCGGGAAAGATATTTTCACATACCTTCGAGGCCACAATCGGCATGGGCCCGACTACTTTACTTTCCCCTCTGAAGGAAGTTGTGCTACGGATTCGTATCGCTCAAGAAAAATCCGTCACCCCAGCTGGGTTTGAACCCACAAACATCAGGTCATGAGGCGTGAACTTTACCACAAAACCACTGAGATCAACCCGCCCCTTTATCCATCCATTCATCCATTCAAAACTTCACAAGTGTGGACCAAACGCCAAGCTCATCTAATCTGGTTTACCGGGAAGCGGGAAGGTCAGGGTTCAAATCCCAGTAGTGTGTACTAAGAATGTTTTTACTTTCTCATCTAAAAATAAAGTAATCGTGAACATTTTTCGAACTTGAAATTATGATGAAATGTACGTTTTATGTGCCCCCAAACCCGCAAAAAATTGATTTTAAAATTTTGTCTGTAGCCATGTTTGTCTGTAAATCCCTGGCCACAAATCTGAATTGGTTTGATAGATTTTGTTCAAACGTGATATTAAGACGTTATTCCTCTGGGCGTTTTTATTTTTACCCTGGCCTTTAAATTAAAGGTAGATAAATTACCAGTGATTTTTTTAATTCAAAATTTTTCTAAAATTAATTTAGTGGTTTGGATTAAAATTAATATCTAGGGAGTGCTTGATCTTCCCAATAACACTTTATAGTTTTTTGTTTTTATAAAAATTCGTTTGAGGGTAATTTACTGATGAGTGATTTTTGAGGAAAATTTCAATCATTTCAAAAATTGCTTTAACAATTTGGTTTAAAATATATATCTGAAGATTTTTTGACATTACAAATATAAATGTAAAGGCCTACATGGTTTTTGGTAAAAAAAAATGTTTAAGGGTAGTTACTGATGACGGTTTTAAAAGAAAATTTGTAATATTTTTAAGAATGGCTTTAAAAATTTAGTTCAAAATAAGTACTCGTTGTTACATGATTATAAATAATGTTTGTTGTTTTTTTATGAAATAAATAAATTTAAGGATAGTTTACTTAAAACCATTTTTTTTAATTTTGAAATATTTTTAAAATCGCCTTGGAGATTGAGCCCAAATTGGGTATTTGGGAATATTATTTCATGATAAATAATATTTTTTTTATTTTTACATATATAAATCATTTAGGGGGAGATAGTTTACAAATAACTTATTTTTAACCGTTTTTCTCCCCCAAACCACAATTCATTTAACCAAAGCCAAAACCCACACACTCACTCATCACCGTATTTTCCCAATTGCTTGGCTTGGAAACTTGAAATTTTGCATGAGGGTTCCTTTTAGACCCTAGGCAAGTTATAAGATAGGGTTTAGCGAAATACGACCTCCAAGGGGTGTAAAAAGAGGGAGGGGCTTGTTGAAAGTCTTAAAGATTCACTGATGTAGCTTTTGAACCAGCTAACATAGGTTCTTGTAATTTCAAATGAAGATTCCGCTTTATAGTTTGGTTAAAGGTATCTGAGATTTTTCAAATGTAATTCCCTAATAGTGTGGGGAGGGGCAGAAAGTTGTGGGACTCACTCACTCATCACCGTGTTTCCCCAACCACTGAGCCTGTAACCTTGAAATCTTGCTTGGCAGAAAGGTAGCAGGATTGCCTCATTTAACCAGAAAAATCTAAAATTGGGAAATTTCGAAATGGCCCTCCAGAAAATGGTGGGAATATAATTGGATAAAAGCTATTTTTTAATAGGTAGACAATTAAAATTTGGTAGACAGGTAGAGAGACAACTCCATATAGCCCAATAAATCTTAAAATTTGCGGTGACAGCATGGGCTAAGGTGTTACTATTGCAATAGATTATAATGACTATTGGGTGTACTGAGGTTGGTTTTTCCTTCATGGTTTCTCACTCTCTCTCCACGCAAATGTGGGTACTCTAAACTCATTTATAAACAATTAGCGAGTAAATAGGCGTGTAGCCCAAATGGGTAGTAAGACGTGGTGGTAAAAAAACTGTGATATTTTAAGATTCTACCGAAGGAATTTTTATTTTTCCAGCCATCTTGGAAAGTAAATTTTATTTGCAATAAAATGATCTAATATAAAATCATGTTAATTGTGTTTAAAAATTGATCTCTTTAATCTAATGTTTCAGGAGGTGGACCACTAGGTTTGGAGGTGTATTCAAATCAGCATACACTTACATTTTATAAAATTCACAAATTCTCCAGCACTATTCTTGCAAAATCCTCTATGTTTTCACTGGTTTTTATTTCCGGACATAAAAAGTTCCTATGTTTTCTCGGCTCATTCAATTTTTCAGTTGCTTATTAAGCTTGCTTGTACCCTTCGTTTACCCTCTGAGGTAGCAAGCTTACCTTGCGTTATTTCGCTATGGTATATTATAGCGTATAAAATAGGGCCATAACGTAATCAGTCCGGTAAAGATCACTAACTTTCGATGTAAACGGATTGTACATACTTTTAACTAAATATACTCACATTCATATAGAAGGCATCTGGTAAAATGAACCTTTTAGAAAATAGAAACTTGTTTTTTATGGTCGACATTGATAGCATTTCACTATATATATATATATATATATATATATATATATATATATCAAGTCATCATCTTCAGTTGTCACTTTTGATATAAGAATAATAATTATTATTATTATTAGTGTTATTTGATAGGTAGGCCTGTTGATAACATATATCAAAAGTGACAACTGCAGATGATGACTTGATTTATGAATACGTTAGTGTAGCTCTAGTAACATTTCTAGCTGTCAAGATAATGATCTTCCTATGAAATATGGTATTTAGATAGCGAATAATTTTAGGTACCGTATGAAACCACGCTTTCAACAAGAAGAGTGTATTGCGGATCTGCAAAGTGAGCTTGAAACTGAGGGGAAAAACTGATGAAATGCTACATATGGAGCATCGTTCTGTATGGAGCAGAAATGGAAGATGGAAAAGAAATACTTGGAGAGATTTGGAATGTGGTGCTGGAGAAGACTTGAGAAGACCATATGGACAGACTGGGTGACAAATAAACTCCTAAGAAGAATAGGTGAGAATAGATTAATTTTGGAAGTGATTCTTCGGTAAAGAAGTAAACTGGATCGGACACATCCTGAGGAGGAATTGTCTTTCGCACGACGTCATAGAAGGCAAAGTTGAGGGAAATAAGAGCTTAGGAATAAGAAGGATTCGAAAATTGGATGACTTGAAGGAAAGCGTATAATACGAATTGGTAGTAGGATGCGGTGCTAAAAAAACTTGAAGGAAAGAAGAAAATTCTGGGAGCCGAAGGAGTTGGCAAAGGGGGGGGCGCTAGACGTAACAACTAAAAATAGTAATAATAATGAAGCAAGACTTAAAAGGGTTGTAACTTCACTTTATCACAGGGTTGGTCCTAGATAACACTATCCGCTATTTTAATGCATAATCATTCACCGTATAATGGTTTTGGAACAACCGTCTCACACCATTAGGAGCCAGAATAATATTGAGGTTGAAGAAGGGTCAAGGGAAGGTGGTGTGTCATAAAATCTGGGTCGATAATGTATGAACATGCCAGGTGCATTAACTAAGCTTCTCTCTCTCTCTCTTTGATCTGTCCTTCCTCTTTCTGTGACCTGCCCCTTTGTGAGTACAGTTTACAGTTTGCATTTGTGGTTAATGAGACAACACGCTGGCCACGTACCACTGTCCAAAGGATTAGATTACCCTGGTGACTAGACTTGAAGTGACACAGCGCCAGGGGGGATCTCTTTGGTGGAGTTATTAGTGTCCAAGGAGGCTACATTTATCTACCATCAACTTAGAACAATTGGATCACTATTTTTTAGTGCAATATTATTGAGGAAAAAACACCCTCTGTACACCCCGGCCGGCTGAAATTTGAACCCCAACCTCCCGTCACTGTAGAATCAAACTAGCGCGTGTACACCGGTGTGTGGCCCAAATGAAATGATTTTAATAGGAGTTATAGATTAAGATTGTCTTATTAGTCTATGTTCTGTCCCCGATCACCACATGTGGCGAATCGACCATAAAATTGTGGCGAATTTTAGTTTGCCAGTTCTCATAGTCAAATAAACTTTTTCCTGATGGCTGGTGCTGTTTGTAACTTGTTATTTCTTGCTTATCAATGGAAGCATTCTGGTTTTTGAATGAGTCATTGACGCAACACTGCCACCCAATATTCTCCCACACTCCTTTTTTTTTACAACACTTCGTTTCATCTTTGCATTCATACAAAAGATTGTAAAATTTCGCATTAAATTGTCTTACATTTTCAATACAAACAATTTTCATCATTTGCGTCTTAAGCAGTTGTAACTGAATAGTCAACGTGTATATTTCTTGAATAAACTTGATACAACAGTGTGTGCTGTTTTAACTGTTTCGTTTGAGCAACGCAAGGAAAGGACGGTGTACATTGTGTGGATAACTTCATTTCTCATTCGCCACACCTGTGGTTACATTGAAAAATATGTTGTATGGTCTATGTTATGTCTTTTATTTTCACATAAGTCCTTTTCTCTCCCTCCGAATAATCTTATCTACACCACTGGACTACAAATCAGGTACATTCCTATATAATTAAACCAATATAATGTGTTCTCATTTTGTATTTTTACAAAAGTAATATAATATCACTATACTGTGTTTTAAATTATTATTATTATTATTATTATTATTATTATTAGCACCGCGTCTTACTACCCGTTCGGGTTATACGCACTTTCGCTAATGTGTAATGGTAGGGTGATTGTGGGATGAAATGAAGGACCTACAGTTTAACGTGGAATCCGAACCACGATGGAGGCCTGGCATTCCACACATTCACAAGTTGTGATTAATACACGTCTTGTCAGAGGTGAAGGAAGGGTTTGTAAATCAGATAAATCTGTGCCGGGACCGAGGATTGAACCCCGGCCGCCAGCACAGAAGTCTGACACCTTACCCATAGACCACCAAGTCACCTGTTTTAAATTCAAAAGGGTAACTAACTACCTACCTCGTTAGCCGTTTGGTCTAAAGCAGTGGTTCCCAAACCCTGGGTCGCAAGAATACTTCTGTGGGTCGTGGGAAGTTTTCGACTTTTTTTCTTCTTCAAACTTAACGAAATATTACACCTACAAACTCTTCATAAAACTGAAAAATCACTACAATACTGAAAATCGCGACATTGTTTGAACAAAGTTTTGAAACCTCCTGTAGTCGTAAATTTTGACCCATCTCAAGGCCATATCCATCTGTCTCGGAAAGTTTAAAAAGGCGCTTTTCCCTGTTCTGACAATATAGCCTACCTCTCTGAACAAGGATTGTCATGTCTTGTAACGATCGAGATCATCAGAATGATCTGCGTAGTACTCTGCCCATCAACATAAGATCACCCTAAGAGCTGACCTACAAAACGAACCAGCATCATGGCTGTCACTGAAAATTCTGTGTCACCAATTTTTTCACGGGAACATATTGTGTTATTTTATATTTGTCAGATTAAAAAGTTAATTAAATCGATTCAATTCAGTTTTTAACATTTATAGATCCAAAAATAAACTGAAAACAATTCTCCAAGAATGAAGGGGCATTATAATAGCCACTGAAATAGTATTTTTGTTCACTTACCGAACATTGTAATAAAGACAAAATTTCATTAAAAATATGTTTTACATTTGATTTGATTTTAAGTCATTGATATATATGATTTTTGTTATTTTAACTAATTGATTATTATCTGATTGTCAAACCCTTCCTT
>JBCFYV010004019.1:0-21730 GCA_039000515.1 Timema cristinae | reverse complement strand
AAAAATGGGTATTTGCTAAGATGCTTATATTATAAATAGTTATATATAGTTGGTTTTATTTAAAAAAATTAATTGTAGTTGACTAATATGGTTGATTTTTGTTAGTTTTTTTAATAGCTCGAAATGATTTGGTTCAGGATTTATATCGGGGGATTATTATAAATATCAATAATAATGTATCTTAATTTATCTAAAATAAGTTAATTTAAGGGTAGTTTACTTACAATAAATTATTTTAAAAAATTGAATATTTTGGAAGTTGACTTTTAAGATTGAATTCAAAATGGGAATCCAAGAATAGTGTTTCATGATGAATAGAAATACTTTTATATTTTTACAAATAAATAATTTTATGGTGGTTTACAAATATTTTTTAAAATTTTAATTTAAAAAAATATATTTGAACAATCTGTTTAAAAATGTATATAAAGAGAGTTATTATTGTGATTAATAAAATTATGTGTTTGATTTCATAGGGAAAACATACTTAAGGGTATTTTACTAAAAATCTATTTTTGAAAATTATCTTCTATGCCATAATACACAATTTGAGAAAGTTTATGCTATTGTGTCGCACCATTTATTTTATAATCTATTAGTTTAGTACTCAGCTCTAAGAACATATTTAAAATAAAATAAAATTTGAAACAGTTTGTTAGCCGTAGTGTAATGCTGCTTGTAGGAATACCCGGAACTACGTGTATATGTAACTGTAAGCAACTTCCAAATAGGCACCGTGCAAAGTGCAGATGATATTTTAATTCACAACATGAGTGCGCAAGACGGCCACATTGTTAAGGGTGTATGGCCCAAAATTAATAATATAATAATTATATATATGTTAATAGGTCTTCTTAAACCAAACTTGGATCAGTGTATAAAATATAGATTAAATGAATATTTTAAGCACAGTATTTGCTCAAAGTTTGAAATTTTGGCATCTAGTGCAACAATTTTAAGAAAAACCAAATGATGTAAAGATTTCATATTTGAAACGTTAGTAGTACTTGAGGAGGTTTATTAATAGAAAATAATATTATTAAAATGAACCTTCAATTAATAGCGTAAAAAATTGCCAAATAAATGCAATATTCAATTAATTATTTTGTTTACTTAAACGTAGGTAATAAATGGGGGAAGTAAATCAATTAATGCCGGCTTCTTTTAACTTTATAATGGTACTTCATTCACATTAATATTCAATCTGAAACTCATGAAAATTGATACAAGCTGAAGTGCTACATATTTTGCCCCCGGATTTTGAAAATATATCTGATACAAGCCCGCAATAGCCGAAACAGAACGGCCTGGTTAGAGTAGAGCAGACAACTCATCCCTTCTCACTCCAAGTCACCAGCTGTCTGTCCTTGAAACCATAAATATGTTGCTAGAGGTTTTGGCGTGTTTGTAAAGCTCATCGCCCTGAACTATCACCATCTCTCTTTAGGGATTGTTACCAGGCTCTACACCGTTTTCAAGTCAGTGTTGCAAGTGCTACTATTGATGAAAGGATTTTTTTTCAGTGTGGCTGAATGTAATTGCATTTAATGTCTTTAGAGATGTGTGAAGTGTATTAATTGTGGAAAAACAAGTTTTATTATTTTAAAAAATGGCCCCACAAAAGTTTAAAGATGGGAGAAGATATGTAAAAAGCAAAAGGAATAAGCACTCCAAGGCAATGAAACGCTTTTATGAAGAATTTCGGAGAACCCGAACCGCTAATAAGTAGGTGAAATGACTTCAAACATATATTAGGTTATTGAAGTTAAATAATAAACTTTTTTTGAAAATTCTTTTGTAATCCGGATCCAAATCGGGAACCTCTAACTTAGCACGTCAATATCTTACCACTGAGCCATCTAGGGCTACTCCTGTGCTAGGGTCACTTATCGCTCATATTTTAAGGGTTAGTTGGTGGTATGTAAAATCATCGGCCATTTAATAACAATCCGAAACACACTCCATTGTTGATCAAGGGTAGCCTTATGCTGGCGTTTGGACATTTTTTATTTATTTTAAATGGTTTCTTGGATATAATTTATAGTAAATATTAATGATCTAGACTATAAGATTATAGCTATTAACGAGCCATGTCTCGCCACACGTATTTCTCCAAACCTTCTTTAAAGTATGACTGATAAGTATTTCTTAGCATTGTACAAGTACTGAGTAGGTAGCTCAATGGCTTCGGTGCGCCAAGCACAAGGGTCCGGGTTCGATTACCATGTACACTACAATAATTATTTTTCTACTATATTGAGGAAAAATAAAGTGCGCCCTTGTGAACGGATTTATCTGTTTCAAAATATTAATCTTTTGAATTGTTATAAAATTATTTGGCCTTTATAATTAAAATTCCATCAATGCAGAATTATTTCATCTCTTAATGGTTCTATTCTCCATAATATATTTTATGCTCCCAAATTTCAATTTTAAAGTTTACTTATAATTAACAGAATATATTTTAAATAAATGAATAGTCTAAACATCCTACTTATTATCTACTATTTATTCATTTATTTTATTTATTTATTTATTTATTTAGTGATAATGGCAAAGTGGATTGTAGTTCATCTTGTACCACGTTCACAAACACTGAAGACTTGACTTTCAAACCAATGGAATCTGAGTAAGTGGATGATTGTTATATTTTTAGTGGGAAATATGTTTTAAGTTCCTTTAAAATGACGTGTAGGTATGTACAAATTGACACAATTAATGAATTCAGTACACAATTATATGGCAATGTCACCGCCTTGATTTGATAAGTTTGATCCAAACTTGCGGCATAGAGAAATGTATACTATAGAGAGGACATCAAAGGTTAAAATATTGAGTCAAGTTTTTTTGGGTGGTTTTTCCACTGAGTCTCAAAAATTTTAGTTCTGTCGAGTGACCGCTTCGAACGCTAGTGTTTCAACTTTTGGTTTCTTTAAAAGCGTCATGTTACTATGGCAACCAATCCCTTACAGTGTTGTCTATATCTACCTTCATTTTCATCATTCATTGAGTTAAAGTATGTCTGGCCCGTAGTGGTTTGCGTGGTAGAGGGGAGGGGGGTGGCATTCACAATGTACTTACAACAGGCAGGTACGAGAACCGCCACTTGCTAAAGGAGGGGATTTCTCTATGCTTGCGGGTTTGAAAAAAACCAAGCAGTTTGGATGTTTGAAAAATTACATTTACAGTTTAACTCCACTTTCATAAATTGTTACCGTACTTAACTTAGGGTGTGAAAGTAATTAAACATATAGCAACTTTGGGTGTGAAAGTAATTATAACAATAGTAGTTTTTGGTATGAAAGTAATTATAACAATAGCTACATTATTTACATATACAATAACTGATCAATATATAGGACATAGCGGGGGTCATATTTGTTAAAAAAAAAAGCAGTCAAAGTTTTTTTTATTATTAAAAATGAAATAGAAACATTAAACCACTTTAATTATAATGTGTATTTATAACAAAAATGTCATAGTTTTAAAAATAATATAACTAGCTTTAGTATTTTGAAAAGGTTTGTTTCCCATTTGTGAAATTCTTGAAAAAGTAATTGTTTATGTTTTTATCGGTAGTAAACATATTTATAGATAACTTCCAAATAAGCAAGTAGGTGTATTTGCGGTATACGGCAACACATCCCATTAATCACCATTTTAATGGATTCTGAGATGACAGGAGGATGGGGGGGTGGTAGGAAGGGTTGTAGCACATGATGGTGGCCGAGGGATGGAGGGGATGGAGCACCTGGGTGCGGGGTGGATCCTGAGATGACAGGATAGACATGTGGGAGGATGGGGAGGGTTGGAGCCCGGTGCGGATCTGGGGGAGGTGGGGGGTGATGTTAGAGAGACATGATGGTGTGTTTCTGAGAGGGTTGTAGGTTGGTGGATGGTGGACTTGGGGGGAGGGGGAGGGGTGAGGGGCAGAGGACACGACTGAGATGCGCGGAGGGCTAGGGATGGCTGAGAGGGGGGGGCGGGGGGAGACTAGCATACGGGGAACAGGGTTTTCTCTCCCTCTCTCTCTCTCCCAGGAAACAACCTGGATATGACAAGTATTATTCTCCCTCTCAAAGTCTTAGTTTTTTTCGGTATGGAACACCCGGGTGGAGGGTTATCTCTTGCATCGTGACGTAGCGTTTAAACCCCATGGATAGGGTTATAAGGTGTCCCACACGGTAAAGTGTGTCGCGGGGGGGCTTGACCTAGTGACTACGGTGCACAGCTGCTCTTGAAAGAGCCGTACATTAACATAACAGTCAAGGTATTAGAACATAAATTTCTTTCCAAGTGACATGCTTAGAATCACATTGAGGGTCTAGATCTGGGTACTTTGTGGGAGGGGGGGAGGCGTGGCTTGGAGCCTATAAATAAGGGTGGTCAGCCTTTTTTAACCGGTAGCTATATTAGCCATGGCGTCAGAATTTGTGGCCGCATTTTTGACGGAGGTGGGATGTAATGAGATACTTCCACGTAAATTGACAGAGTTGGAGATAGGCCACGCGTACCGTATTTCTTCAATAAAATCTGTAAATACGCGATTCGGTCGTCGTATACTTACTGTACTCGATGCCAAGTATCAAGTTTGGCTGCCGCGAAGATTTTCGACGCTCACCGATCTTCAGATAGAGGATATCTCGAAAGCGGGTCTGCTACTTGTCTACAAAGGTCTCTCTACCGCCACCAAAACAGCCATCCTGAACTTTGAAGGTAAGTGTATAAGTGTATAAGTGTCTAAATGTCTAAGTGTCTAAGTGTCTAAGTGTGTAAGCGTGTAAGTGTCTAAGTGTGTAAGTGTGTAAGTGTATAAGTGTATAAGTGTATAAGTGTATAAGTGTATAAGTGTATAAGTGTGTAAGTGTGTAAGTGTGTAAGTGTGTAAGTGTGTAAGAGTAAGTGTAAATGTGAATAGTTATACCCTATCTCTATCTTGAGCTAGTTCTATCCAGTCCACCTCATTACTTCCCTATCCCTATCTTGAGTTAGTTCTATCCAGTCCAACTCATTACACCCTATCGCTATCTTGAGATAGTTCTATCCAGTCCAACTCATGGGTGTGCGTGTTAGGATAGCCGTACTTAATCAATGAATTGTTTTCAGGTTAAATGTGAATAGTTACACCCGTATGTGTGCGTGTGTGTGTATGTGTGTGTTAGGATAGCCGTACTTAATCTAAGTCAATAAACATTGAATTGTTTTCAGGTTAAATGTGAATAGTTTTTTGAAATATCAATTACTCAATTGCTCAAGATTATTTATTAAAAGTGACACTAAATATAAGTTACTTATTCAACATGAATTACGTGAATAGGCCTAATCAGACCTAAAAAATTAAACAATTAACTTACGATGATTCTTAGGGTTAATTAACTAAATTGGAGTAATATATCAATTACTCAATTGCTCAAGATTATTTATTAAAAGTGACACTAAATATAAGTTACTTATTCAACATGAATTACGTGAATAGGCCTAATCAGACCTAAAAAATTAAACAATTAACTTACGATGATTCTTAGGGTTAATTAACTAAATTGGAGTAATATATCAATTACTCAATTGCTCAAGATTATTTATTAAAAGTGACACTAAATATAAGTTACTTATTCAACATGAATTACGTGAATAGGCCTAATCAGGTTTAAAAAAATTAAACAAATCAAGGAAATATGACCTTAAATTCCAAAACTACAGAGGTTCATGAACAGATATTATGTAATTATGAGCATTATATGTAACAAAAAAAAAAAAGATGACATGTCATCAAAATTTAGGTCTTGGTGGTTACATTTACGGTGAACCGGGACAACAGCATCCCTTCAATTGACACTCAATAATAATAAACCTGGTAAACCTAGAGGTCCTGGGTTCAATCCTCGGTCCTGGCCAATAATCAACGAATGAATTGTTTACATCATTAACTAACAATACAAGGTTCAAACCCCACTTCCTAGGATAATTGTGTTTAATCTATTCCTCGTAAGACCTAAGTCAATAATCATTGAATTGTTTTCAGGTTAAATGTGAATAGTTTAAGCACATTTTCGTCATGGTTAATAATGCTTTAAAGGAATAAAAAAACACACCTACTTGAGTCGTTTTTTGAAAAGAGTTTAAACAGACATTTTCCACTCTCTTTTAACAGAAGGGATCCGAGGGGTTTAATACTTATTCAACATGAATTATGAAAATAGGCCTAATCAGACCTAAAAAAATATGACCTTAATTAGGCCTTGATGGTTACATTTACGGTGAACCGGGACAACAGCATCCCTTCAATTGACACTCAATAATAAACCTGGTAAACCTAGAGGTCCTGGGTTCAATCCTCGGTCCTGGCCAATAATCAACGAATGAATTGTTTACATCATTAACTAACAATACAAGGTTCAAACCCCACTTCCTAGGATAATTGTGTTTAATCTATTCCTCGTAAGACCTAAGTCAATAATCATTGAATTGTTTTCAGGTTAAATGTGAATAGTTTAAGTACATTTTCGTCATGGTTAAAGGAATATCGAGAATTTAACACGAGTGAATAGTTTAAACAGACATTTTCCACTCCCTTTTAACAGAAGGGATCCGGGGGATTTAAACACACTTTTTTTGTTACCTTCTTCTCTTCTTTAACGGAAGGGGGCGAGGGTCGGCTAGCTCCAGCAACAAAAAAAGAAACATTTAAACCTTTCTGTATTTACAGTAAACTAAAAAAATATCACAAACAGCTTTCGTAGAAATCTTCCATACTACCTAGGGAATAATAAGGTTATATTTTTTTTTAGAGGAAATGTGTACAAATTTGAGTGGTTAGAGAGACTAGAAAAACCATTAGGTTAAAACCATTAGGTTAAAACCATCCTGGGCGAGAGTCGAACCTTGACCCTCCCAATACGAGAGTAAGGCAGTGACTGATGGTCTAGGGAGGTAAGGTGTCAGACTTTTTTTTATGATTACTCATCACAGTCGTTCCTGTTTGTTTGTTTACAGCTGTCTCGAGCCCACTGGGGACTGTAGCTGAATGAAGAGGAGGCTAAATGGCAGAACCAGCAGCTAAAAGAGCCCGCTTTTCTTCTTCTTCTCCACCGCCCATTATTATATCTCGCCAAATAAATGGAAATAAAGTGTACACTCTCCGTGAATTAGCCTCGAATGAGCAACTTTTAATTAATTATCTAAAACGTGATATCACAACACAAGTATATAAAGCATACATTGAGCATACACCAGGGTTGATTAAGACCTCGAGCGTTTTGATACTCGGACATGAGGATATAGATAGACAGATCCGGACACTTTTGACTCAGTCACATGACTTAGGTACGGGATTTACCCAGTTTAGGCTGTACCTGGAACCGTTAGGTCTCTCATTGAAACTTATTGAGCAAGCGTACACCCGCCGTATAAAAACCTATTCTATCACTAACGAATTGCCTTACAAGGACCCTGTCCAGTTTCTTGTCGCGTGCGGGGGTATATACGTAAAGACGGTAGAAGAAACCATTGCAAATGACTCGATAAAGGTAAATTGCAGCCTCATTTGCGAGTTTAGACATCCTACCGAAGGTAGAATTGAGAAAGGGTATTTCAACTCTAGTCTATGCGGTATATTTAGCACTACAAACTTGGAGGAGTTATATGAAAATAATGTAGTTTTCCCCCTCCTTGCTCAAATTGAAGGTTTTGTTTCTAGAGACTCAGGTTGGATGTATGACGGTACATTGGAGATGAGAATAAATCTCTCTAAAAACACGGTTTTCACGATCGGGGCTCGGGTTCAAATCCCAGAAACTATAGCCAGGCGTGAAGCGCTGATAAATGTGCAATGTGAAGAAGGTCATTGTTTCCCCGTATCTGTATTATCAGCTATTTTTGAGCCGACGGGAAATGCTCAACGTTTATCCTCTTACCCCAATTTTCGAGACGTGTTGAATCTGGACGGGATCCCTCTCCCTTTCCAAATGAGATATATCGAGCGTTTTGAAAAGCTTAACGATATATCTATAAATGTGTACACTGCAAAGCATGATGGGAGTGACTCTTATATTGATACAGCTGACACCTCTAAAAAACTAGTAATTGTTCCCGTACATGTCAGTGCTAAAGAGCGTGCTAGACATGTTCATTTATTTATGATAAGAGTTCACGGGACAGAAACTTATCATTTCAGCTGGATTAAAAATCTGTCACGATTAATAAACCCTCAACTACCGCGAGCGTCTAACAGAGGACGTAGATACTTTTGTGATAGATGCCTGTCCGCTTTTTTGACTGAAAACAAACTCACAAAACATAAAGAGACGTGTATAAAATTCGACGCGGTAAGGAGTACATTCCCTCAAGGGGAAGATAAATTCCTCACGTTCACTCAGTATAAGCAGCAGGAGAAAACAGGATTTATCGTATATGCTGACCTGGAGAGCCTACTTATGCCTATAGAGACGAGTGATCCCGACCCGAAATGTTCTTATACTGAGAATGTTCAACGTCATGTAGCTTATTCTGTAGGAATGTACGTTAAATGTAATTTTAACGATAGTCTCTCAGAGTACCGTCATTTCACGGGAAAAGATTGTACTGACCAATTTGTTGAGGCGCTCATAGATACTGCGAAGCGTGTACTAGAGCATTATAGTACTGTCGTACCGATGAAACCGTTAACTCCTGCTCAAAGAGACGCTCATAATACAGCCTCTCATTGCCATATATGCGAGAAGCCCTACAAGAATGATGATATTCGGGTTATGGATCATTGTCACTTGACCGGACTTTACCGGGGGAGTAGTCACGCAGGGTGCAATATTAATTACAAGAACCCGACTCACCTGAGCGTAGTAATTCATAACGCACGTTGCTACGATAATTTTTTCCTTCTAGAATCACTCGTTGAACGTAGAGAAACTGATCCGTTCACGGGGGAGAGCGTTCTCATCAATCCGGGAAAAGTCAGAGTTATTGGAGAGACTATGGGAAGATTCAAAGTAATCATGAAATATATTCGGTGCGGGTTTCGAGGGATCACGATTAAAATTATAGATAGTTTCAGTTTTCTATGTACTTCCCTAGAGAAATGCGTATCTTACCTCGAACCCGAGCAACTTAAAATCACCCGTAAGTGCCATCCCGAGGATGAACGCTTCAAATTAGTCACACGAAAAGGAGTGTTCCCCTATGATTATATTGATTCATTCGAGCGGCTTGACGAGACTCAGTTACCGAGCAAAGATAAATTTTACAACGCGCTCACGGAAAGTCATATCTCTCAGGTAGACTATGATCACGCCTGTAAGGTTTGGCGAGTATTCGAATGTAAGAATCTTTGGGACTATTCGAACCTCTACCTGTACACAGACGTAACTTTACTAGGGGACGTATTTGAGAACTTTCGTGATCTCTGCATGAAGACGTATAGGCTCGATCCCGGATGGTCCCTTACAGCTCCCAGTCTAGCGTACCAGGCTCTATTGAGAATAACCCGGGTACGGCTCGAATTAATCGATGATGTGGACACTCATCAATTCATAGAGGGAGCTATCCGCGGAGGGATATGTTTTGTGGCTAATCGTCACGCTGTAGCGAATAATCGCTATATGGACGCGTTTGATCCTTCCAAGCCAGAGTCCTACATTGTATATCTGGACGTAAATGGACTCTATTCATTTAGTATGCTGTCCTCACTTCCCTATGGAGAGTTCAGGTGGCTCAAAGAAGAAGAAATTGCTCGATTGGACGTGCTAAAAGTAAAGGATGATGCGGATACGGGTTATATCTTGCAGGTAGATCTTGAATACCCGCAAGATGTACACGACGCTCATTCTGACTTGCCGTTCTGTCCTGAGAAAGGGATTCCACCTGTAGGGAAACATGAGAAACTGTTAACAACTTTAGCTGATAAGACCGGGTACGTCATTCACTACCGTCATCTAAAGCTATGTTTAGCGAACGGGTTGAAACTTACGAGAGTTCACCGTGTTCTCAGTTTCAAGCAAGCGCCGTGGATGGCTCCGTATATCAGGTTGAACGCCGAAATGAGGAGTAAAGCGAGTAATCAATTTGAAAACATGTTTTTCAAACTGATGAACAATGCCGCATTCGGCCGCCTCATATCTAACAAGAGGGCATACCGTACGATAAAGATAGCTACCAGGTGGGATGGGAAATTTGGAGCGGGTAACCTTATAGCCAGTCCAAACTTTAAAAACCGCTCGATAGTGTCAGAAAACCTAGTCATCATCGAGATGGAACCGCAAGAGATTTACTTTGATATGCCTATCTATGCGGGATTCGCCATTTTGGAAATCTCGAAGGTAGTCATGTACGGTCTGCATTACCAGGTTATGATCCCTGCCTTCCCCCAAGGTACGTTAAAACTTCAATACACTGATACTGACTCACTTCTCTACTACATGACTGTTGAAGATGCATACCAGAGACTTGCCCTGTTAGCTAATGAGTATCTGGACACCTCCACCTACGGACAAGACAATGTTTACAGGATGCCCGTAGTGAATAAAGGGGTGCTCGGTAAACTAAAAGACGAGACTCGAGGTCAGATCATCACTGAGTTCATTGGTTTACGTCCTAAACTCTATTCATTCTCGGTACAAGGGGTGGGGGAGACTCTCAAGGCTAAAGGGGTGAAGAGTAGTGCGTTAAGAACGCTTTCATTAGAGGATTATCGTAATTGTTTGACAGATGAGACGATAGTCATGAAAGAGGCTCGTTCAATAAGAGCAGTAGGATTTAAACTGTACACACAAAAATTCAATAGAGTCGCTCTATGCTCTATCGACGATAAAAGATATAGAGTACCGGGAACTGTCAATACTCTTCCTTGGTCCCATTACTCAATCAGACCGTCAACTCTATAGGGTGACAGTGCGTCTATGTGAAAAAAAATCATGTTCTATACTGTAAGTGATAAAAAAATATTCACGTCCAGTACTCTATAGTGTTAATGTATAAATATTCATGTTCTGTAGTGTAAGTGATTAAAACTAAAAAAAATATTCACGTCCTGTACTCTATAGTGTAAGTGATTAGTGTTAATGTATAATTTCAAGAACTATAACTTGAGAAATTTAGTATGTATCTATGTGTTTTAAATCTTTATATTCATTAAATAAACAATTTCAAGAACTATAACTTGTATCTATGTGTTTTAAAATCTTTATATTCATTAAATAGAATTAATTATGGATAGGGTTTTTTCATTATTTCTTACCTCCCCTTCTTTTTTAAAATCAGCTAATTTTCATTAAACATTTATTTAAAAAAAGTTAATTACATAAAACATTTATTTTCAATCATTAAAAGTTAAAATCATTAGAACTTAAACTTTTTTTTCAATCATTAAAAGTTAATTAAACATTTATTTTTTCCAATCATTAGAACTCTATTACAAGATTCATACGTTTAAAAATTAATTACATTAAACATCGCTAATTCTTTTCAAGATTCATACATTTAAAGTTAATTACATTAAACATTTAATTCTTCAATCATCATTAATTATTTACAAGATTCACATTAAACATTTTTTTCCAATCATTAGAACCCTATTAACTATGAGACTAGACAATTTACTTTGCTTCCAGAAGAGGATGAGAGATCACAATACAGACCTCTCATAGAACGTAGGGTAACGAACACCGACTTCTCAGTCCCAACGCAAACACACCACACATAGCTCTATGGAAGAACACACTAGGTCGCGCATAGCTCTTTTGATCGTTAGATATATAGTCAGATTGTAATAGGAAGAACACACTAGGTCACACATAGCTCTGTTGACCGTCAGATATAATCAGATTGTGATAGGAAGAACACATAGCTCTGTTGACCGTTAAATATAGTCAGATTGTAATAGGAAGAACACACTAGACCACTTCAATACCAGGAAGTTATATATATATTAGCATCACGTCGTACTTACGCTAATGAGTAATGGTAGGGTGATTGTGAGATGAAATGGAGGAATCCGAACCACGGTGGTGGGCTGGCATTCCCCACATTCACCAGAGGTGAAGGAAGGGTTTGTACTGGTACTGAGGTTTGAACCCAGACCGTCAGCACAGAAGTCTGACAACTTACCCCTAGACCAGCAGGTCAGCAACCTGGGAAGATGGGAATGTATAAAAAAAAAAAGCTTCAATCTAGTCTTGTTCGGTTTGCCAGTAACGATTTGAATCGTGTCAGTGTATACGTAGATGCTTTATTCTTAAATATCCTTTTGCAAATAACTTTTAATGTACGAATCTACGAGGTTTAGATTAAACACAATTATCCTGAGAGCGAGCTGGGTTGTTCTCCCTCGGACCCTTCTGTTAAAAAGAAAGACGGGAAAAAAGAGGTTGGAAAAAAATGTGTGTTTAAACTCATTTCAAAAACGACTCAAGTAGGTGTTTTTTTAAAAAAACTATTAAACAATTCAATGATATTTTAACCTGTAAGATTATTAACTTTGGTTTTACAAGATACAGATTAAGCACAATTATCTGGGGAGCAAGGTTCGAACCTCGTATTGTTAGTTAATGAAGTAAACTTAGGTCTTACGAGGCATAGATTAAGCACACTGTTAGAATCTGTAAATTTATGTTTAGATAAAAGACCGAGGGGTTCAGGACGTTATAATTCAGGAGCTGTACCCTTCCCTCCCTCAAAAAGTTAAAATCATTAGAACCCTATTATAAGAACTTTAGTCTATTCCAGCTAATTTAAGAATGTGTAGTCCAACAACGATTCAGGTCAATTATATATAACTGGCGGCCGCATTTCTACATTAGACGTACAATATTTTAAACTGCTTCATCCAAGGCTAGAACTCAGTGCACCCTTATGATAAATCATATTTGTAAAAACCACCCCTCCACTAAAACCGGATGAGTTTCGAACCCTGACCTTCCGTGGAAGGAATTTAAGTAAATTACAAGCATGACGCGTTAGTCAACGTGACCGTTAGTGAGGGTGAGAATTTATTAAATCTAGGGCACATTAGTTAGATTTTAGCTATACCTACAATAATTTAATAATTGCGTTTGGATCCAAAAACATACAGAAGATATTTAACCTTTTTTTTACCATGAGCGAGGATTGAAGTCAGACCATCGGGATGTTTGGCAATCGTCTTGAGCAGGACTAAGGTTTGAAAACATACAATAGATATTTAACCTTTTTACCATGAGTGAGGATTGAAGTCAGACCATCAGGATGTTTGGCAATCATCTTGAGCAGGACTAAGGATTGAAAACTTGCAGAAGATATTTAACCTTTTACCACACTGTATTGGATACCCGATTGTAGATCTGGTAGTTATTGCTAGTTGTCACACTGTATTGGATACATGATAGTAGATCTGGTAGCTATTGCTAGATGTCACACTCCAGTTGATACATGATGGTAGATCTGGTAGCTATTGCTAGATGTCACACTGTATTGCGTACATGATAGTAGATCTGGTGGCTATTGCTAGATGTCACACTCCAGTTGATACATGATAGTAGATCTGTAGCTATTGCTAGATGTCACACTGTATTGGGTACATGATAGTAGATCTGGTAGTTATTGTTAGATGTCACACTGTATTGGATACATGTTTGTAGATCTGGTAGTTATTGCTAGTTGTCACACTGTATTGGATACATGATAGTAGATCTGGTAGCTATTGCTATATGTCACACTGTATTGGGTACGTGATAGTAGATCTGGTAGTTATTGTTAGATGTCACGCTGTATTGGATACATGTTTGTAGATCTGGTAGTTATTGCTAGATGTCACACTGTATTGCGTACATGTTAGTAGATCTGGTAGCTATTGCTAGATGTCACACTCTAGTTGATACATGATAGTAGATCTGGTAGCTATTGCTAGATGTCACACTGTATTGGGTACGTGATAGTAGATCTGGTAGTTATTGCTAGATGTCATACTGTATTGGATGCATGATAGTAGATCTGGTAGCTATTGTTAGATGTCACACTGTATTGGATACATGATTTTAGATCTGGTAGTTATTGCTAGTTGTCACACTGTATTGGATACATGATAGTAGATCTGGTAGTTATTGCTAGATGTCACACTGTATTGGGTACATGATAGTAGATCTGGTAGTTATTGCTAGATGTCATACTGTATTGGATACATGATTTTAGATCTGGTAGCTATTGTTAGATGTCACACTGTATTGGGTACATGATAGTAGATCTGGTAGTTATTGCTAGATGTCACGCTGTATTGGGTACGTGATAGTAGATCTGGTAGTTATTGCTAGATGTCACACTGTATTGGATACATGATTTTTAGATCTGGTAGCTATTGTTAGATGTCATACTGTATTGGATACATGATTTTAGATCTGGTAGTTATTGCTAGTTGTCATACTGTATTGCATGCATGATAGTAGATCTGCTAGCTATTGCTAGATGTCACACTGTATTGGATACATGATAGTAGATCTGGTAGTTATTGCTATATGTCACACTGTATTGGGTACGTGATAGTAGATCTGGTAGCTATTGCTAGATGTCATACTGTATTGGATGCTTGATAGTAGATCTGGTAGCTATTGTTAGATGCCACACTGTATTGGATACATGATAGTAGATCTGGTAGTTATTGATAGTTGTCACACTGTATTGGATGCATGATTGTAGATCTGGTAGTTATTGCTAGATGTCATACTGTATTGGATGCATGATAGTAGATCTGATAGCTATTGTTAGATGTCACACTGTATTGGATACATGATTTTAGATCTGGTAGTTATTGCTAGTTGTCACACTGTATTGGATACATGATAGTAGATCTGGTAGCTATTGCTAGATGTCACACTATATTGGGTACATGATAGTAGATCTGGTAGTTATTGCTAGATGTCATACTGTATTGGATGCATGATAGTAGATATGGTAGCTATTGTTAGATGTCACACTGTATTGGATACATGATTTTTAGATCTGGTAGTTATTGCTAGTTGTCACACTGTATTGGATACTGGATAGTAGATCTGGTAGTTATTGTTAGATGTCACACTGTATTGGATACATGATTGTAGATCTGGTAGTTATTGCTAGATGTCATACTGTATTGGATGCATGATAGTAGATCTGATAGCTATTGTTAGATGTCACACTGTATTGGATACATGATAGTAGATCTGCTAGTTATTGTTAGTTGTCATACTGTATTGGATGCATGATTGTAGATCTGGTAGTTATTGTATTGGATACATGATAGTAGATCTTGTAGCTATTGCTAGATGTCACACTCCAGTGGAAACATGATTGTAGATATGGTATCTATTGCTAGATGCCACACAAAGATATAATGTTTAGATATCGTAGATGAAAGCAATGAAAATGGAGATATCCTAAGGACTGAGGATTGAAGTCCGACATCTTATACCAACAGTATCCAGGCCATGTGTAGAATAATTAACCTTAATTAACTTTAAACGTATAATGTAATTACCGAGGGAACCCGTTCTCCCTAGCATGAAGAGAAACCATTCGTGTTCCCTGATTTTGGTTAGAAAATTCAACATGATGACGGCCGAAGATAACATGACTTGGCGAATGATCTAGTAGCTTTAGCACCATGTGAACCAGCCCCCTCAGTTCACCCGACCGAGATTCGCCCCGTCCTCAGCAGTTGAGCACGTTAGCTAACCACGTCACCGAGGTGGGTTTATACTCTCTGAAAGGTCTATTTTCCTACCAATATCGGACTATATACTATATTTCTGCTAGGGAAAAAAAGACCTTTCAGAAAATAATTCCTACGTCGAACAGACTTTACCGTTCTTCCTACCTGTACCGCCCTTGGACTAGGGAACTAGACAATTTACTTTGTTTCCAGAAGAGGATGAGAGATCACAATACAGACCTCTCAAACACACCACACATAGCTCTATGGAAGAACACACTTGGTCACACATAGCTCTGTTGACTGCTAGATATAGTCAGGAGCACACTATGTCACACATAGCTATGTTGGCCGCTAGATATAGTCGGATTGTAATAGGAAGAACGCACTAGCCCGCATCAATACCAGGGAGTTATATTTATTAGCATCACGTCTAACTTACGCTAATGTGTAATGGTAGGGTGATTGTGAGATACAGTTTAACGTGGAATCCGAACCATGGTGATGACCTGACATTCACCAGAGGTGAAGGAAGGGTTTGTACCGGTACTGAGGTGAGGATTGAACCCTGGACCTCTAGATCTGTAGCCTGTTCCGTTAGGTTGTTTTCTGTGAGGATTGAACTCGGGACCTCTAGATCTGTATCCTGTTCCGTTAAGTTGTTTTCTGTGATCTACACACAATTCGTGGATCGATGCGAAGGATATAGAGGAGGGGTGAGAGGGTATGTCCCTCCCTTCATCCCGAGCATATAAAGCGAGCGGGAGGTAGGGAGACGCATCTCATTCGAAATGTTTAGACGGTTGGGTTATCGTCTGGAGGACATGAGTGAAATTAAGATATCAGACAGCAGCTTGGAGTACTACATCGCGAGAGCCGAGAAGGGTTACAGCGAGTGTTGCGACTCTTCGGTGCACTGGCTCGGATGCCATAATCCGGGAATGTACGAGGCGAGTCAGTCCGTCGAGAACTGTTCAACATCATGTGCCGTCTACAAGCTGAAGGAAGGGGACGAGCCACAAATTCTCAGCGAAGACGCTCCCCTGCTCGACGAAGACGCTTTGTGCATCGAGCTGGATCGGATCGAGCGGGAGGAACTCGACCGCGTCAAAAGCATCTCCGAACTCGAAAAGTATCGGGCCTACAACGTTCGTCACCTGGAAGGAGACGAAGAGATCAGCGAGCCGGAGGACGAGCCGAACATCGTGACGCTGGACTATGTGGGTAAAGTGCGTCTTCCGGGCAAAAACTTTGGCGCGAGATACAGAAGTCGGTTTAACGCGTCGCAACGCGGACTGATCTATCTAGGCGACGACAAATACAAACTTTTCAAGTGGTGAAAGACTATATGTTGAAAAGACTAAGACTTTGAGAGAGAGAGAATTTTGTACTGAATATATATATGTATCAATGTAATATTAAGAATATACTAGGTTTAAAAAAAACTGTACTATTTATTTAGAGGTGAATAATACTTGTCATATCCTTGACCATCAGGGTTCGAGGTCCATAAGCTACCCTCCCTCTTTGAGAGAGAATAATACTTGTCATATCCTTAACCATCAGGGTTCGAGGTCCATAAGCTACACTCCCTCTTTGAGAGAGAGAGAGAGAGAGAGAGAATTTTGTACTGAATAATACTTGTCATATCCTTAATTCCCAATCTTTGCTAGGACCGACCATCAAGGTTTGAGGGAGTAAGCTGCTCTACTACATCACGATGATGAGAGAGAGGGAGAGAAAACCCTGTTCCCCGTATGCTAGTCCCCCCCCGCCCCCCCTCTCAGCCATCCCGAGGGCTTGCATCCCAGTCGCGTCCTCTACCCCACCCCCCAAAAAAATATTTTGCCCCCCTCCCTCCAACCCCTCACCTCTCCTGGAGATCACAGTCCTCATCAAAAAAAAAATATTGTCCCCCCTCCACCCCCTCTCCTCACATCTCTCTGCCACTATCGAGGGCTCCAACCCTCTCCATCCAATTATGCAAATGAGTGTCGCCGTAAAATAGTCTCCCACTCCTCCCGCACCCAGGTGCTCCATCCCCTCCATCATGTGCTACAACCCTTCCTACCACCCCCCATCCTCATGTCATCTCAGAATCCATTAAAATGGTGATTAATGGGATGTGTTGCCGTATACCGCAAATACACCTACTTAAGCATGCTGTTTAAAATTTAGGTTAAGCACTTCCTTTTTATTTCCAAATATTTTGAATGCGCGGTTCGGCGGTGGTGTTTACCCGTGACTATGAACGCCTAAGCACATTTAATTTGATACTACATACTTTCATGCGCATGACAGCGATGTGCGATATTAAAAGTGGAATTTTCTAAAGTACTATTTTGTCGTTAGAGCAATGGTTGCGGATTATCACGCTTAAATGTATTTAAAACTTTTTACTGGGAAATGTTCTATGTCATGAGGCCTCACTCGACATTTTATTGATCAAAGGATATCAATTTTCTATAGTATATTTAGAGCTTTAGGTGTTTATTTTTCGCTTTCATACCACGACGAAATATTTAAAACAACCCTTTTCCCAGTTCTATATCAAAACTATTTGTTGCACCATACTAATTAAATAAGAATCTAGTTGTTATTATATTTAGCCTTAGTTAATTTTTTTTCTTACCTATATACAATAATAAACAAATCAAGGCTTCCGTGGAGATGTGAAGAAAAAAAAAATCATTGTACATATGAGCCATGGTGCATCTCGCTCTCACACACTCTCTCTCTCTCTTCTCTCACACACACATTGTCTTCTCTCACCCTCTCACTCACACTTTCTCCCTCTCTCTTACACTCTCTCTCCTTACACACACACTATCACACAATCTTTGTCAAGTTATCTTATCACACTCTTATTTTACTATATCTCTCAAACACTCTCTCTCATACCTACTACCTGTCTTAAACTCCCTCTCCCTCTCTCAAACTCATCCTATCTCTCAAACTCTCTCCCTGTCTCAAACTTACTCTCTTTCTGTCTCAAACTCTCTCTCAAAAAATAACTTTGAAAATCCCCTCAAAATTAAGTGGTAGTATAGAAACATAACTAAACTTAATGCATTTGTATTTTGTTACTATTTGATAAAGTGAACATCGAAACCTATTATTTGGAGAAAAAAAAAATAATGAGCACCAAAACGCATACATAGATAATTAAATCGTTATTTTAAAGATATTTCAAGATTTTCTTTTTATAAAAAAATAGTTTCCGAATTATAGGTGTATATATACATATATATAATACACTTATATAATATGTACATATAAATATATATAAATAAATATATACATTACGGAGGTCTTTGAATTTGGAAATTGCCGTAATGCTCTGTGGGTGTGATGTTCCTCTTTTCTCTAACAGTATACAGTATTTCGTTTATGTTCTTTGGTAGAATGTGCAACAATGTCTAATAACTTCTTTCAAATAATTATCTTACGTGTTTTAAGTAAATATCTCTTTTATTTACAGTAGCGAGAAAGACTATGCTGTGCACTCTCCCCATCATTATTTAAAAACAAATTAGCCCTTTTGTAAAAAAAATCTATAAATTTGATTGGGGATTTAACTTAAATTACGAGGCTTAGCTCCTTTGGTAGTACGTCCACCTACGGTGGGCTCGATTCCTGGCATGGCCGAGAAATTTATCATTGTTGAAATGTGGGTTTACCTTTGCACAGTGATGAATTGACGGCCGGGGGATGGATTTTGTGTCTGTCCTAGATTTAAAGTTAGAGTAATTAGTACAAAGGCGTATAATCTGAACAGGTATTGTCTACCTGCTAATCCACCCTCTCCCCCACCCCCTCTACCTTACCCGAAACATCAGCCCAAGACTTACCATCACTCCACCGCTTACGAAGACAGGTTTTTTTGGTTCTCAACGGGACGGACCGTTAACAACCACTCTCACCTTTTTCTCAGCGACGCAAACGCTATCTTACAGATTTTTCTCAACATTAGCTCAATTTTTGTAGCTACGTAATGTTTAGGTCTACTCTCTTTCAATAATTTATTCTAAAACGAGATTTTTTTGTATTTGTATATTTATGTATTCTAAATGATTGATTAAGAAATATCTAGAACTTTGAGCGAGTTACAAAGGGTTGGAAGGGGGGATGAAATGCTTTGCAGACGTTTAGAAATCATGCATTATTTAAAAAGTGAATTCATATTTTAAAATATGGTTTTCACCTAAATGTAGGCGAAAGTTATCAACAGGTTTCTGAGCAGTTAAAAAGCTTAACGTTAAAATATCTATTCGACGACGCTTTCCGCAAAAAGTTGTACTTTTGAGGTTAAAATGTAAGAAACCTCGATCTCCCGTAAAACATTCGCGTTTTGACAGGGTCACAATTAGTGATGGGCACAATCGAGTAATTCTAGGAATCGAGTAATTATTCGATTCTCTTTAAAAAGAATCGAGTAAAGTTACTCGAGTAATTTTATACGAATCATCTACTTGAATCGTCCCATGGCAATCGGTTGGACAACATTACTCGGGAGTCTTGCAATGGAATTCGATACTAATAGCAAGTCCATTCTCTCTTCCTGTAGGGGGCAGTTGACACTGACAGTGTTATCTTCAGGTTTCATGTTGCATGTACAGTCCAATACAAAAGTATGCGTTTTAAGAAGTCTCACAATAAAAAAGATTAACATTTTTTTATCTTTTTAATAAAATAAACTTCTTTTTAAATTCTAGCTAAATAAATTCATAATAATTGTACTTTTTTAAAAGGGAAAACATTTATTTGTGACATCATTACTTATGAGGCCCGATGGTCTAAGGCTTCACTCTCGTGTTAGACTGGTCTGTTGACGGGAAGAGCGGGGCTCGAATCCTGGGTGGGTCTATTGGGACGGTTTGTTCCTAAATGGTTTCCCACTCTTCTTCTACGCAAATGCGGTTAGATCACCTCTAAAATGCTTCCCTCCTCATCCCCACTCCAGTAGAGTAATTCCAATATGCGTATAACCTAAACAGACGGTAGGACGTGATTTTTTTAATATGTTATCTTCGATCAAATATTCAGTTTTATAAAGGAATTTAGAAAATTCCACCCCAAAGGGGTCAAAATAGGGGATGATAATATGTATAATAATATGTATGAAAGTCAGTCATTTTGAAAGTTACATAAACAAAATTTTGTATTTCGGTTATTGACGTAAAACAAATAAATACATGTTTCAGGAATTTTGGAAATTTTATTTAATAAGGATGAAAAAGGGGGTGAAAGTTTGTATCGGACTTGCATTATTTTTGATCTGAGGTCAAGTTATGGTCATAAACGTAACGTAATATTTTTAATTAATCTGTAAATACATATGTATATTTTCGTATTTGTATATAATCAACTTCCACGCGAGCAAAGCCGCGGGCAACAGCTATCTAGTAATCAATAAATTAAGAAAGACAATAATTGGTTCCGATTGTGGAAATAAAACTGCTGAGGTGCGAGTAAAAAGAATCGAGTAACTTTCATCGAGTATTTTTAAAAAGAATCGGAAATGTTATAACCTTAGTTAGCATGCTTTTCGATTGTGTACTTTACATCTGAGAGTATTTTGTATTAAAAATGCATGGGCAACATTTAAACCATTAAGGGTCATTTTTGCGTAGCGGCAGAAACTGTTGGTGAAAAATGAGCTCTAAGGGAATATGCCTTTTAAATGGAAATAGCATGGTAAACAGTCCAGTCTATAAGGTCGATTCTCACTCAGCTGGTTAGAAAAGAGAAAATAAAAGAATAACAAGGACCGAGTAAAGTTACTCGAGTAATCCCGGAAGAATCGAGTACAACCGATTACACAACACAATCGAGTAACTCGATTATTTTTACTCGATTGTGCCCATCACTAGTCACAATCCTCACAACGGAAAATTTTAAGATAATCTGCGATTGTTTTCTCGGGTATTTATGTAAGATATCATCGCTGTTATTTTTCTACTGTGAGCTGTGCGGTAGTAATTCCGTAGCCACCAAGTCTTCCTCTCTTCCCCCACCCCCCTCAACCTTTTTTTCTTAGGGTTGAGAGGAAAAGGAATTGAAAAATCTCCACCCTCTTTTAGG